>PVLD010018681.1:6938-38497 GCA_004027595.1 Dinomys branickii | reverse complement strand
TTTTTTTTTTTTTTTTTTTTTTTTTTTTTTTTTTTTTTTTTTTTTTTTTTTTTTTTTTTTTTTTTTTTTTTTTTTTTTTTTTTTTTTTTTTTTTTTTTTTTTTTTTTTTTTTTTTTTTTTTTTTTTTTTTTTTTTTTTTTTTGCTTACAAAGTGAGAACTTTACAATACTATACTCTTCATCTCTCCTTCCCTTCCTGGCCTTTGAGCTACTATTGTCATACATTTAATTATTACATATGTTAAAATCTCTATAATATAGAGCTATGACTTTTGTTTTCAACAGTTAATTATTTTTGAAAGAGATCTGATTTTTTAAAAACCTTTTTTTGAATTAAGTTTTATTTCCTGGGCTGTTTCTTCATTTGTGGTATCATTTCATTCTCTTTAAAACGTTATTTTATGATACACATCAATTATAATAATGCACAAGATCTTATGAATGAAAAAATCACCAGTCATAAGGATGATTTATAAGAATGAAGCAATCACCAGCAAGGCTTCATTGTAAGAAATAACTCCTGTGCACATGATATACTTCCTTTTCCC
Source organism: Dinomys branickii (assembly GCA_004027595.1). Classification (NCBI taxonomy): domain Eukaryota; kingdom Metazoa; phylum Chordata; class Mammalia; order Rodentia; family Dinomyidae; genus Dinomys; species Dinomys branickii. Next base: position 37,950 of record PVLD010018681.1, on the reverse strand, counting down.
CTCTGTGGCTGCATTTAGCAATTTTCTCTTTGTCATTAGTTTTACGTAGTTTGATTCTGACATGTTTTAGTTTCTTGTTCTTGGAGTTCATCGAGCATCTTGGATCCATAGACTTACAGTTCTCATCAAATCTGGGGAAACCGCAGCCATTGTTTCTTCAAATGTGTTCCTTCCATGTCCTTCGAGAGATGCCGATTCCACATTTGACCATTTCATGTTCTCTGACAGTTCACTGACACTTTGTTCATTTTTTCCTGTTTGCCTTAAATCTATATTTCATTTTGGATAGTCTATATTGGTGTGTTTCAAAGTTTACTAATTGTTTCTTGTGCTTGTCTAATGTCCTGTGAATCTCATATAGAATATTGTTGACATCAAACATGATAGTTTGTCCTTAGCTCTCTGTGCCTTTCTGTAGCTTCCATGTCTTTACCTAATATATTCGAGGGTTCCTGTGTCACTTCCTCTGTCACTTTCCACCTACGGTTTGGTCAGTTGTGGATTACTATATCTGCATGCTGTATTGTGGTAGTGACGTAGGAATTAATACTTTGTGTGTGCACAGGCATAAACATGTACTGTTCATAGTCTTGTGAACTTTTCCTTTCATTCCTTTGAAAACTGTTTTGCTTTAATTTCTAATTAACACCAAAATGACTTAAAAAGCTACTAAAATCACCACCCTATCTACTAGATTTCTTCTAGGTAGCATTTTTGTGGCAAATCTCTTCCCATGTGCTTTTTTTTAGTCTTTCAAGGTCCATACTAGCTCTCTTACAAGTCAGAGCTGCATTTTATTTTGTCTAATCTTCTGTTAGTCAGCTCTGTCACCGAGACCAAATTCTCAACCTACACACTGGTGGAGGAATGATTTATTTTTGTTCATGGTTTCAGAAGTTTCCATCCATGATGAGCCGGCTCTGAGGCAGAGATATCATGGCAGGAGGGCATGGTACAGCAAAGCTGCTCAGTGCAGGATGGCTGGGAAACTGAGCAGAGGAGACAAGAACCAGAGAGGAAGAGGCCAGAGACCAGCCACTGTACAGTACCCAAGGCCACACCTCTGCGACCCCCCCCAGACACACCTGGAAGGTGAGTTACTAATTCTCTGGGGGTTCTCAAGCCGATGGGGTTGATAATTTGCCTTTCAATTAGAAAGTCTGCAAAGTTTTGGTCTTAGTCATTACTAGGAACCAAACAAGAAAGTATAAAAATAAGTTCATTAGTGTAATGTGGAAGGAAGCATAGATGTATAGAAGCTTTTATGAAAAGCTGAGTGTGGAGGTGCATGCTTGTAACACCAGCTCTGGGGGGCTGATGCAGGAGGATCATTGGAGCCTGGCCTTGGCAATTTAGGAGTGTAGGGGAACCCACTCTCAAAATAAAAAATAAAGAGGGCTGGGGAGGTAGCTTAGTGGTAGAGTGCCCTTGGGTTCAGTCTCTAGTGCCACACACACACACACACACACACACGCACGCACGCACGCACGCACACACACACACACACACACACACACACATCATCAAAATAAACAAACAGAACCAAATCTCTTAAAATAATCTTGGCCATGGGTCTGAACTTTAATGGTCTTTGACTTCCTTTATTGACTAGTGGATGGAATTCTAGTGGTTTTCACCAAGTCATCTCTCTTCTTGCCATCAAAATCTGAAAATACACTAAAGTTATGCCCTTACTTTCCCAGCGTGGGATAGTACATTAAAGAAACTCTCCCGGTTCTACCCCACACACGAATGTGTCTCCTAAAGAATTTATGCATATTATTATTTTTATTTGGATCAAAAGCTACTTTTAAGCAAAGTTAATCCCTTTCTCTTAAATAACTTTCAAAAACGCATGTGGATTCTCCAGGTGCCTCCATATTCTTTAGTTTGAGTGCCTTGTCTTTTTAAGATGGTTACATACCAAGTTTACTTGGTCAGTGTTGGGGTGAAATTCTTTCTATTCTAATAGACTATGCACTGGGCAAGGTCATTTATAATAAATACAAGGTAACATGCCTATTACATAAAAATAAAATAATTGTTTTTGTGAAATGAATTGGAAGATGTAGCATAATTAGACACTGGGCATTTGTATTTTCCTATTATCATTTTAGAGCTGCAAAAAATGGAAGTAATTTATTTCATCTTGGTAATGCTCCTTCTTTCTGGTCCAACAATTTATCAGAAATGTTAATCCAGCAGGCAGTAAGTGGAGGGGGGGGGTAAGAGGAGAAAGAGAATTTAAAATTAGCCTGGAAATATTGCACAACTCATTAAAAATGTAATCATGCTTAAAATGAGATCAATGAAAATTTATCTAAAAGTGCAAGGAAAAGGCATTTTCTAGTATGATACTGGATTTAATAGACTGGATTTTAATTTAGTCAGTTTGCTACAAAAAATCCCTCTAGGCTAAATAAAACCGTTTCCCTCCCAGTTATTGTACAGACAGCTAATTTTCAGACCTCTTCCTTCTGATATTCAATCTTATCTCTTGCTGGATACGGGTTTCAGTATATTGCAGAATTTGTTTTCTTTACATTTTCCATTACTGCTTTCATTTGCATGATAAATGATTAGAAGTAGAAACAGGGAAAAAACCATGCAGAACATTTCTTTATTAATTTTGTTTAAATTAGAGTCACTTTTTATTTCATCACTCCCTCCCTTAACTGCCAGGGTATCTGAGAGTTATTTTAATATTTTGTTGTACAGCTAGAGAAATAGGTTACACTTCTTTCGCCTTGCACTTTCATCATGTAACATTTTATTTCCTTTCTTATATTTTCACTTTGCGGTTTGGGTTCTGTCTTGCCCTGCTAAGGATACTGATGAATCTTTTTTTTGAAAGAGACCCTTGTGTTTAAGGCTGAACCTAAGGCACAGAGGTTTAAAATTTGTTAACACTCATATACATAAGGGCCTTGAAGATTTATTTTGGAGATGACAGAACACAGTTCTTGAACAATAAATGGGATTTTAAAACTTGAGCTTCATTTAAATCTTTTGGCCCTTTTAGCTGTGTTTTAGTCTCATAATTTAGAAATGTGGAAGGATGTATCTAATGAAACATATGAATGAAAATCATCTAATGTTACTACCTGCCCCCAGGTTCTAAATTAAAAGAAGATGCTTTATCTATAGAAGTTGGCATGGGCAGAAATTATTTAAGGTGACAATGTTTCCTGTAAAATTCACCTGTAAGAGAAGAGTCATGTACAATCACCTTAGAATCATTCCCATAGATAAGCTTCCTTTTTCTATTACACAGGTATTAAATAGCTAGCTCTCTGAGAGGGAAAGGAAAGAAAAGAAAGGAAAACGAAAGCAGGGTGGTAACTGAGTGTCTCCTTGATGATCCCCCATTCTATTCCCTTCCCCTGAAGTAACACACTGTTCGGCATCTCTCCTTCCTGACATTTTTCTCTGTTAAATAGGCATGTACCCATAGAAATACATTTGTCGCAATTTTTGTTAAATGATCTTACCATAAAACATCTTACCATTTTAATTTTTCTGCACTTTGCTCATTTCACTTAGCATTCTGTCTTAAGAGATTTTCCCATTTCAGTACATGTAACTCTTTAATTTTGTTTAACCTCGCTGTAGTATCCCATAGTATGGCGGTCTGCAGATCTGGAAGAATCTAAAGGTCCAGCAATAGGGGAATGTTTAACCATGACAGTGAGAACCTTTGTGTTTTTTACTATGCACAGTAGAACTGTTCTTTGAGGAAGATGCCAAGTGGCAGACGAGGAGGGACACAGTATACATTGAAGTTTTCCCCTGGGTTCTGTTACAAAGTTTTTAAATGATCTCTTTGTCATTCATTTCTAGTTTGTAAGTTATTTACTGATGTTTCTCAAAAGTTTCTAAGTCTGTGGACTGTTTGTGCCTATCATTTCAATGATGAATTTAATTTTATCTCATTGTGATCGGTCAATATGGCTTACACGATTTTTGGTTTATGGGAGTTGATGAGATTTTCTTTATTACCTAATACATGATCAGTTTTCTCTTGTAACTGTTCCTGAGTGTTTGAGAAGAATGTTCTTTATTGAGTTCAGAGTTCTGTTTTACATCTATTAGATCAAACTTGTTAATTGGACTGTTCAAACATTCTGTCTTCTTTATGTTCATCTATGTTACCTGCTCATTTCATGAAAAGTGTTGTTAGACATGCTTCAAAGTTCATGTACTACATCTTCCTGGCAGAGGTCCCTTTTTGTCTTTTTACTTCATTTGCCTAAAGTTCTGTTTTTTTTTTTCCCTAATACTAAGAATCACTTGGAGTATCTTTTCTTATAGTTATCTCCATTCTTTTTGCCCACTAAAAATAGCTGGTGAATCTTTTATTGTAGTATGAAAATCTCTATTTTTAATTAACATTGATCCTTCACTAAGATTATCATTACTGATGATAGTGGTAATGATAATTTGGACCTATTCTCATTTCATCTTACTTGTGTTGTCTATTTTTCTACCGTGCAATACCTTTAGCTTCTTCTTTCTACCTATTTTTGGTTAATTAGATTATTTTATTCCACTTTTTCTCCGCACATAACTTATAATTGGAACCTCCCATTTCTTTTCTTCTAGTAGTTCTGCTTATGGTTTTAACACACCTGTGGATTGCACATCTTCCACAATTATGCAAATTACTTTGACTCTGCTGCTGAGAGAGGTAAAAGCCTTGGATCATTTTTTTCTGCTATCATTTTCTCCCTTCTCTGACTTTAGTTCCAAATTGTTAAAAGACTTTTTTCCTTTGCAATTGACTTTTACTTCAATTCAATTAGTTTTTCTGGATTCTTTGCTCACTCTGCATTGTACATCCGGGCCTGTGTTTTTCTCCTCTGTAGTTTGTTCTTGAGAAATTATTATTATTAAAATTTTATTTTAAAAATATGGATGACTTCATGGATTTGCACATTACCCTTCACTCTAGTTTTAGTATAGAGGAGCTGCCATGACTTTGGGAAGTCACTGTCATTTGCATGCAGCGAGCTAAGTTTTGGCACATCTGAAAGTTTCTTATTTTGAAAAATAGACTTTCCATAGCAGTTTAGATTTTAATCTTTTTGTCACAGAACATTGGTGTCACATGGCTCCATCAGAAATCTAACACAGGGCTGGGGATATAGCTCAGTAGAATAAGCGCCTGCCTAGCAGGCGCAGGGTCCTGAGTTCGATCCCCAGTACCGCAAAAAAAAAAAAAAAAAAAAAAAAAGAAATCTAACACAGGCATGGTTCTTACTACTTTTATGCTATGTTATGTTCAGGAACATTTTAATTTTTATTATAGGTACAATATGTTAACAATTCAAAATTAAAGATCGTAAAAGCTTCACATAGATTTGCTGCTCTCACCTCTTTTCACTTCACACATTTGCTCATTATGGTTTTCCCCATTATTTTATGTTCAGTCTTTGGAATACATTGGTTTAAGTCTGCTTTATGTGTGGAATAGAATTTGGTGTTCCTTAGTGAGCCCATTTGAGGTCTTTTTCTTTTAGTGAGTTTATATTGCTGATAATTTAGTCTCAGATATGTTGTATCATTTTGTTACTCTTAACATTCATATGTTTTTTAATTTAACAAGCACTTTTGTAACACTGATCTTTCATTCTTATCTTCTTCACATTTCTCAAAATAATTTTAGGTAGAATGTTCTGGTTTTCCAGAGGAGGAAACTGAGGCTCCGACTGTAGGGCTAGTTGCTGCAGTAACGGGTGAACCAGGACACACACCTAGTCTGTCTTGGCTCTAACGTGCATTCTTTAAGGCTTCACTGTGGCTCTTGTGATTCGTCATGATTTCTTTAACATGCACTTGATCCCAGTGGGTAAGAAGCTCCTCCTAGAACAGGTCTTCACCTCCAATCTCTGTTTAGTGACTGAGGTTTCTCTCTTTTGCTCTCAGAATTATGTCCCACAATCCCAAAGTTTTTATGCAAAGAGCTATAGCTAGGATGTTCTCAGTGTGTGAGAGCCAGTTCCAGGTGGCCGTGAGACTCAAGAAAATGGTGGACAGATCCAGGATTGCACTGAGGGTAATTTCTTTCTAACAGAAGTGTGATGTTGGCTATTACCAAGGGCGGGTTGATCTCTGAAATGGTGTCAGAAGTAGGGGTGTATAGAATGGTCAGGACAAAAATGATTTCATCTAAGCTGGAGTGTACCTGGTTTATCTGAAGCTAGTATCACAGATTTCAGGCACTCTCTTGATGCTAGTGTTTTGTTTATTTATAGTATGCTGGGAAAACTGGCCAGGGTTGTTGAGTGGTTATGACCCAAGATGGCAGTGGTTATGTCAAGCTGAATCTGTACACTAGGGGCCGGCAGCCTGAGAATACATCAAAAAGAGATTCTCTCCTCTGAAGTATACATTACATTGCCTATTTATAGATTAACCTATTTTCTATGAATAAAAAGGAATATATGAATGGAATCCCTGGGGCTAGGAAACAACACTAAGAAACTCAACACTGAGAGCCTAGGGCACCTTGTGGCCCTTCCGCAGGCCATCAACACTGGCATCGGTGCAAACCCTCACTGTCCGCTGAGCCACCCTACTGAGCCAGACATTGTCACTAGCTGCATACTTTGTGGGGTTGTGATTCATTCTCCTGCTTTTGAGGAGGTGGGACAACATTCCGATCTGGACTGCCATAAGGGGTGTAATGCAAGCAGAACCCTCCATGCAATCGTTGAAAAAATTTTTGTCTTGTTTTTGCTATTCAGAAACTTTGCTACAAATATTTCAACATGCAGGCACGTGTGCATGCTGGTTGTTTTCTCCCGGGCTACTTTGTTCTTTTGTTTCACTTTTATAAGGCAGATCTGGGGATTTTTATATACATCCTTCAGATGTCAACTTTTATTTCTTCATTTTCCTAGCTTCCGTGGCGTGTTCTGGGAGAAGCCCTCGCTGTATCACTCAGTTGCTGTTTCAGTTTTTGGCTGTGTCCATTTTGCGGTGAAACTCATCTACAGAGCTTTTGATTTCAATGGTATGTTTTCTAATTTCCTTCTTATAGTGTCCTGATCTTGTTATATAGATAAAATATTTTGAGATATATATGCATATTTATATATTTTTAATAGCTTTACTGAATTCATATACTGTAATATATTATAATATAATTCATATAAAATTCACCCCTTTCAAGTATAATTCAATGAGTTTTTTTTGAGACAGGGTCTTCCTGTACAGTTGAGGCTGGCCTTGAGCTTACTTTGCAGCCCAGGCTGGTCTCAAGCTCACAACGATCCTCCTGCCTCAGCCTTCCGAGTGCTAGAATTACAGGTGTGCACCACCATGCCTGGCTCCATGATTTTTAGAATATTCACAAAATTATACAGCGATAATCACTATCTTAATTCTATAATAATCTCATTATCCCTAAAAGAAGCCTTATACCTTTTACCAATCATTCCCCACCATCTCTTCTGTCCAGTCGCAGGAAACCACTGATCTATCTTCTGTCTTAAGGATTTACCTATTATTGATTGCTTATAAATGGGTTCATACCATGTGCTTTTTGGTGATTGTTTTCTTTCATTTACTATTTTCCAGGGCACCTGTGTTGTAGAACTTATTAGGAGTTAGTTTGCTTTTATGGCCAAGTAATACTCCATTGTGTGGGTAGACAGTATTTTGCTTATTCATTAGTTGGTAGACATTTGGTTATTATGAATAATGTTTGTATGAACATGTGTGTGCCAGGTTTCAGATGGATACACGTCTTCATTTGCCTACATATATACCTAGGAGTGAAGTTACTGGGTTATTCTATGTTTAATATCTTGAGGAGCTATCAAACTATTTTCCAAAGTGGCCACATAATTTCACTATCCTATTAGTTATGTATGAACGTTCTAATTTTGGTTTATTCATCTAGTAATTCTCCTTCTGTTTGGTACTTTCCTTTGTGTTGCTTTTCTTAAAATGTTTAGTTTTGACTGTATATTTTTCTTGACATTGGAGATTTCCTTGTTCATTTTATATCTTAAGTTTTGGGTGGCTATTTAGCAATAAAACCATGAAGTAGACATATTCTAAAATGATAAATATATACTCTAATAGCATACTGTAAAATATAAGTACATACTCTAAAACTAAAATTAACTCAGTGTTCAAAAAATAGAAATGGAGCTTCCTAATTAGAAAAAGAAAGAAACAAAGAAACAGAAGATTCCACTTTACTCAAATTCTTATTTGCATGAGACAGAGGCTGTCTTCTGGGGGTGACAATCCCTGTCCTAGTCAGCTTTCCATTGCTATAACAAAATGCCTGGCACAATCAGCTTGCAAAGAGATAAGGATGGCTTTGACTTGTAGTTTCAGAGGTTAAGATTCACGATCAGTGCTTTTAGATGAGGCAGCACATGATGGTGGGAGTACACAGTGGAGCAAAATCACTCACTTTATTACCAAGAAGCAAAAAGTGTTATTATCTGTTTGTTTCTCTTTCATAAGAATCTTTTTGTTTTATGTCTTATATTTTAAGGAACTACTATGAAGGTAACAATACACAGTGTGATAATACACAGGTATTCTCTTATTTGATTGAGAAACTTTGTTTTATTTTTCATAAAATAAAAAAGAAACAAGAGGGCAGAAGGGATGAGGTCCCACACTCCCCTTTGACGGCATACCCCACTGACGTAAAATCATCCCAAGATGACCTGCCTCTTACAGTCTCCATCATCTCCGCTACCGTCTTCCTGGGGACCAAACCTTGAACACACTGGCCATTGAGGGACATTTAAGACCCAAGCTACAGCAATACCCTGTCAAGGCCACCTATGTAGAGAGGTGCTCTGTGTTTATTCCTTTCCCAACAGTATTTGTAAAATGTTCCTTAGAAAAACTATTAAATTCCTCCAGTACTCTGAGAATTCATAGTGCTACTGAGAACCCATGGTACTATAATCCATGGTACCTCTTCTTCATTTTCATTGGCCTTGGAAATGTTTTCTTTCTTTCTTTCTTTCTTTCTTTCTTTCTTTCTTTCTTTCAAAGAGAGTAATAAAAGAACGAAAAAAAATAACAATAGCAGCATACCAGCATCACAAACATAAATAAAACAAAGCAGGAACATTAAAAGTGATCCAGGGTTTCAAAACAAAATGATAGGAATTAACAGTGGTTGTTATAGTACATATTGTTGTCTTCAGCTACGTTGCTCAGATGACCAGATGTGAGGATGGAAGATTGTTCAAACCATTAAAGAGAATAAAAAATAATTACTAGATAAAACATTAGAGATAATACAGTTTCACTAGATAATACTAGGTGACCATGGTAGGGAATTCACGAATGGTCAGTCCATTGCATATTGTTATCTTCAAATCGGTTGCTCAGATTACCAGATACAAGCATGCAAAATTGGTCAGAATATAAAAAAATTTAAGCATTAACTGTTCCTTTCAATATACCATCACACATCAGCAGTATAGTTATCCCAGCCATTCTTCTATATACATCTCTCTGTCTCTGTCTCTGTCTCTGTCTCTCTCTCTCACTCTACCTATTTTGGGAAACGTTTTCTTTAGCTATGGTGAAGATAGTTGTGACAGTTATGCTAGATTATAAATTTGATTGGCTTCAGAGTTGCCTAGCATATTAGGAAAGCACTCTTCTAGGTGTATCTAGGTGGTCATGGGAATGTGACCTTGTGTATTGTATCTGGTTTTTGGCCTCTTCCTCTCTGGTGCTTTTCCCAGTACTCTGCTTCTCAGTCACCATGACGTGAGTAGCTTTGCTGCATTACATCCTTCCACTGTGATGCTTCTGCCTTGGAGCCTGGTGACCATGGACTGAACCCTCTGAATTGTAAGCTGTGTTAAATCTCCTCTCCTTTAGGTAGTAGGTGTTGAGTATTTTGTACCGGCAATGTAGAAGCTGAATACAGTAGTTTTAAATGTACTTTTAATAACAAATTTTGAATATGTGCTTAGCCTGTGAGAATGTAACAAATATTTTGTACATGTCACAAAGTTTATCAAATACTCACCAAATAATTGATAAGAGTCAGAGCAATGTGGCTTCTATTTTTCTTGGGGCTCACTGGCTTTAATAAATTTCAGAAATTTAACTTAAAACTTACTAAGTAATGCATACGATAGTATTGTAAAATACTTTATAAAGCTAAGTTAACTGACCAACTCTTAAAATCCAGGCTTTGGTGGACCATCTGTGCCCATTGAATTTGACATTCATGCTATTTCAAAGTTGGGCTGTACCTACAAGTCATCTTTAATATCCCTACTTAGTAATAGCCCTCCCTTTTCTCTCCTCATGTGCATCTTAATGACCTCATTTACATCCATTCTAACCATCTCTCCCAGGGAGCATTCTTCCAGTCTTCCCTTATACAGAAACTCTCAGGATTTCATCATTTCAATCTTGTTGCACTGTTTTTCTATTTTACTTTCTATATAGTGGTTCCATGATGGGTTTTGTAAAATTGGTATGCAAGCAATTTCCTGCTCAGAAATTCTGGCATTCCTATCCAGCTTTGAACCATATGACAGACACATTTGTTTCAAGGACACTTGATGATATATCCATTGCTAATTACATTTCCCACTATGAGATTTTCTCCTTATTTCTATATATCATTTTTTTTTTTTTTTACCCCACAGAATAAGCACTTTCTTTTAGGCCATGAGATTCCAATCTCATGCAGTGTAATGTCACAAAGAAATATTACTTATAATAACAGTGTTTCTTAAACTTTTGGAATTCCTTGTTGTCACTAGAGTACATTTTTAATTTTGGATCATTTACATACCATAATAATTCCTGAGCAAAATAGATTCTTTTGTTCTGTGGATTAATATTCTCTGTTTCTTTTCCACCAGTCCACCCACTGGTCATCTCTTAATGGCTGGAGAGAGATGTTCCAACACATGCCTATGCCCAGTTGACCTCTTGGAATCTGAATATGTTTGCTTTTGAAATTAGGTGTGTGTTATGAGAAAAATAGGAATTGTGCCTTTACTGTTACTTTTGACGATCAGCCCTTGATTTAGGCGTTGGCAAGCTGCTTTGAGATTCTGAAGCGCCAGCAAGCAGGCATTTATTATCATAGTCACCGGTGTGGAAATTATGTCCCCTTCCTCTCCATTCTCCTCTGTAGCATACATTGTCTCCGTTTCCCAGGATGGGCTACATAAGATCTGCCTCCACGGCAGAGCTTAGTGGTTCTCATTGTCACATCAGCCCACCTTGGTCCAGGTGGATTGTGATCTTGAGGCTTGTTAAGGTCCTAGGTTGACAGAGCTTTTACAGTTAAGTTGTCTAGTGATTTGCTCTTGAGAAAAAGAGAAAACTAAATTATGCCAAATTGTATAAATGTTGAAAGGCAAAGTAGATATTGTCTAGCAGGGAGAGCTTTCTCGTTCATCCACGGGACAGTGTATTGTACTCACACACAGTGTGGATACGCTTAGAAAACTTCAGTCACTCTGGTGTTTATTTCCCCATGGTGCCCCTCATGTGCTGTATCGCGAGATAACCTGCCAGTAACCTGTTAAGACTGACAATAAGGGAAAGGCGCAGAGATAGAAGAGTTTACTTTTTAAAAACAGATTGTTGAATTTTTTTTTCTGCTACACATAATAATATAGGTACTCCTTTCTAATTCTTTTTAAGAATAATTCTCTAACCACATTTTCTTTTATTAGAACAATGTTTTCACATGTTCTCTAAAACTTTAATTATGATCATTTTGTAGACACATTTGGCAGATTTTCACAGGACTTTTTGTGACTAAAGGATGCTAGTATATTAACATTCTAGAATAAAATGACAGATTTAGACACTTTTTTAGTTGCAAGTAGCAGAAGCACAGTTTAAAACAATTAAAGCAAAGAAAAGAAAAAAGAAAAAAGAAAAAAGTCTCTGTATTGGGTCATAGACTTACATATTTGAACTGTCAAGTAGGCTTCAGGCAGAGTTGTATCCAGGAGTTTGAATGACATCATCAGGGCTAAACAAATACTCTTCAATCTTTGTTTTCCTCTCTGCTTATGTGTGCAGGGGGCTCCTGCCTATGTTGGAAAGATACCTACCAGCAGCTCCAGGTTGATAAGGTTTTCCCGGGAAAAATAATTTTTTAAATACATTTTTAAAAAGTAGTGCATATTAGTAATACAAAATAATGAAATTTGTTTTGGTACATTGATATATGCACATGACATATTTTGATTATTTTTGTCCCCATTGCCCATCTATCTCTTTCCTCCTCCTCCCCTTTATCCTCTTTCCCATCTCTAAAAGTCCACCTTCTAGTTTCTAGTCCCCTTTCCTTTATTTTGTTCTATTTAATAGTATGTCCCTTACGTAAGAGAAAATCTGCAATTTAACTTTCTGAGATTGATTTATCTTGCTTGACATAATGGTCTCCAGTTCCACCCATGTTCTGGCAAATGATGTGATTTTCTTTTCCGTTATGGCTGAATAATCCTGCATGGCGTGTATACTGTATACTACCATTTCCTTACGCACTTATCGTTGGCAGGCATCTGAGCGGTCCCAGCTATTGTGTCCGGAGTCATGGAAGTGCAGTAGTATGCTGTCTTCAGTTCTTTCAGGAGTATGCAAAAATGAGCGATACAACGGGATCAGATAGTATTGCTACTTTTCCTTTTCTGAGGAGTCTCCTTACTGAATTCAGTAGTGGCTGTACGAGTTTTCATTTTCACCAACAGTGAAGAACTGTTCCCTATCTCCTGCATCTTCTCTTCCATTCACTGCTTTTTGTATTCTTGATGATGGCTGCTCTGATTAGGGAGAGTGGACATTAAGGTAGTCCTGACTTGCATTTCCCTCTGGGCTAAGGTTGTTGAACATTTTTCCATGTTCATTTGTACTTCTTGTGAGAAACATCCGTTCAGTTCATTTGCCCACCTACTGGATTACTTTTTGAAGTTAATTGTTTTGAGTTTGTTATATGAAAATAAGTCTCATTTATTTAGTATTCAAGGAGAAATGAGTAGTTGTATACTGAATCTTGAAACTTTACTTACTGGCTTAATTGTGATGGGCTGGCGAATCTTTCCATTTATTTTTCAGTGGAAAAATCTTTAAGGCAGAGAACTTTACTCTTCTGTAATTGTTTGTACTTCTTAGAAGAAAATTTTGTACTTCTTCCTATTTGACTTTGAACTGAAGAAGGCAAGCCCATTACAGATAGGGAAAGTACTGGCATTTGCAAATTGAGCTTCCAAGAGCTGTACTTAAAGTTCATCTGTGCATGTAATTTCCTCATAATAGTATCTTGACACACAAACTGTACTGAAGTAGATTCTTGTGGATTTGGAGGTTGATTTTCATTTAGCGAGAAGGAAATAAAATAGGTAGGAAGATCACCTCGTACTCACCCTGTCATTTTTCTCCCATTAGCAGCAGGGGCTAGTGATTTTCATTGCTGATGTTCAGTTGGTGTAGGTAAAAGTCTGGCTTCTGGATACAAGGGAGTGTTTCTGATCATTAGGTAGCAACTGCTGTGTTACTTATGAAGGAGAAAATTTTCAGGTGCAGAAGGCTGCAATCCTGCCCATAAAATAGAAGCAGGGAATAAAACTGTCAGAGGTGAGAGGGAGTTTTAGATCATCTGATTCTACCTGTCACAGGTAAAAGAAAAGGAAAAAGAGGCCATATGACTTGGTGCAGGGTTGTTTTTGGTCAGTGTGTATGGCAGATGGCACAGTGGTAGAAACATGTTATAGTTTGGATTTTTTTTTTTTTTTTTTGGTGGTACTGGGGATCAAACGTAGGACCTTGCGCTTGCCAGGCAAGCGCTTATGCCACTGAGCTACATCCCCAGCCCTATAGTTTGGATTCTGAATGGACACCCACACCCCATCTGTTGATGGCTTAGCCCCCATCCTCTGGTGGTAGAATTATTAGGAGGTGGGGGCTAGTAGAAGGAAGTTAAGAACATTGGGGTATGACTTTGAAGGGCACACTGTCATCCTGGGTTTTCTTTGTTTCTCTTCCACTTCCCGACCATCTCTGCTACATGTTGCCACTATGACACATTGTGTTACAACAGGGCCAAATAACCGTGGACTGAAGCCCCTGACACTACAAGTCAAAATAACCTTTTTTCCTTTTAAGTTGATTATCTCAAGTACTTTGTCACAGTAATAGAAAGTTATCTAACACATGACCTTTGGAGTCAGATCATTGTGTCATTTGTAGTTCTTCCACTAAATGTGCAAGTTTAGGCCATTCAACATTCAAGTGCTTCTTGTATTAAAATGTATTGTGCAGCACTATCAGTAATAAGTTAGATGAAGCACCTGCTAGTGTGTCTGACACACAGCATGTGCTCCATAACATGTACCAGGCATCCCTCAGGCTAGGTAACATCTGACTTCCCTTCAGGTGAGATGACTTCATTCTCATCTTGAAGTGACTTTGTGAGCCTTCACCTTTAGGACCTAGCACAGTGTCATTGATTAGTCCCTTCATAATTCACTGATTTGAATTTTTGGAGACCATTTGTTATCCATGTAGAGAAGGGAGAGGTGTGATCTAATATTTGCTTGGAAATATTAAGTAAGTGCTTTGTTTATTAAAGTATAGGAGATGAAAAATAAATTTCTCTGTACTCTTCCTAGTTGTCACTGGGGGCTCCCTGTAACAACAGACAGGTCCACAGAGAAGAAAGTTCAAGAATATGTATATGTTGTGTCTACACGGAGATAACCCGGAAGTGAGTGGACCTCCATAATTTATCTGAAGTTGTTGTCTTAGAAATTAGGCTCACCATTTGCTGGACAGAAGCAAGAACAGTTTGGGAAAAGGCCTAGTTAATGCAAGACGGTTAGGACAAGGCCTGTGTGCAGAAGAGAGGTTTGTGGATGGATTTAAATCCATGCTCTCTCCACTGATAAGAGCCTCTAATGCTGTAAGAATCTTTATTTTACTGATGCAGAAAGGGGAATACTCTCACAGATTTCCATTAAGGATGCCGATTTCTTGTATAGAAAGGCATTTTCCAGAATTACTTTTTGGTGTGCGTGGGTGTGGTATTGGAAATGGAACCCAGGGCCTTTGCCCCGACTAACCCTAACTCTTATATTTTGCTCACATGGGACTTGCGATTCTCCTGCCTCACTCTCTCAAGTACTGGGACTACAAGCATACAACACTATACCTGGTTCAGGGCTATTTTATGTGTATAGTTTCTGAAGATAATATACCAAAGAGGCATATTTTGGGGTGGCATATTCTGCTCACTCACTATAGTGTAGGTCTTGAGTGTCCCCCAAAGACCCATGTATTAAAGGCTTGGGAGCAGCATGCTATTGGGAGATGATAGAACTTCTACTAAGTGGTGGGGCTGAGTGGGAGGTCTTCAGGTCACTGGAGCCTGGCCTGGAAGGGGAGGCTGTGGGACCTTTGGTCTCTCTCACTCTCTTCTGCTTCCTGGTGATGAGACAAGTGGAGGTATCCTGCCACACACTCCCACCGTTGTGTATTGCCTCACCACAGAACCAAAAGCAGTTGTGTCAATTGGCCATGGACTGAAACCTCCAAAGCTATGAGCCAAAATAGGCCTTTTTTCCTTATAAGTTATCTCAGGTATTTTGTTATAGTGATGGAAAAGTGACTAATACATCTCTCATTGCTGTGTTTTGGAGCAGTCTGTCCTGAGCTCCATCAAATTTGTCTTCTGGAATATTTTGCATTCTAAAATGGAAGCAGTAGAAATATAAATACGAATGAAGATAGCCACATATAGCATGAAGAGATTCCAGAGCTCAATCTGGTTTTTGCCTACCACTCAGGCTTTTCCTCCTTCTCTACCACTTTGCCTTACCGAGGTCCTGCTACATGGACTGTTGTGATATTCCTCCTAAAGCTCAAAGTAGTTCCTTTTTTTTTTTATAGCTTTTGCACTGGCTGTTCACCATGCTGGGTGCATTCTTGCCCCATCCTCCATGGCTGCTTTTTATCATTCAGTTCTTTTCGGAGAGGCTTTTGCTGATCGGCCACTTTGTAATGGTTGCTGTCCTCTATCATATGAACCTGGTATATTTTTTATTGTGGCATTTGATGTTTGTTTGTCCTTTTGTTCATTGTGTGTGGTCAGTTTCCTTCATGGCTCTATTCATTACATAGCTACTGGGCATTGAACAGAACCCTTATATTTTGTTTCCCACATAATCAATACTTAAAGCATGGCCCCCTGCTTATAAGTAGACCTTCCATAAATATTGTTTGAGTGAATGAAGGAGTGAATTTGAGCAACCCAGATAGATAGCATTATACGTTATAGAAAGTAGTCTGGGCCAGTGTGCTAAACTACTTCTATTACACCTGTCTAACCTTGGAGAGAACTTTATCTAACCTTGGAGAGAACTTTATCTTTGGGACCCTTATTACTTTTCTAATAGAAGTTTAAACTAGATGACATAAGTTTTCTTTCTGCTCTTCACTGTGAGATTCTATGTCCATTTACGTCCATATTGCACAATCTAGCAATAATTTACCTTCAAAGATGGCTTCTGTGTATTGAAGCTCTAACTGCCCATGCCAGGCAAGAGGTGATAGCTCTGGAGGGCCTGACAGTAGAGAACAGCATGATGATTTGTTCAGAAAGAAAGAATAGCTTTCTAGAAGGCGAAGCATTCCACTACTGGTGAAGACATATCCATAAATATTAAAAAATCTTCTTGACAAATGAAGAAAGGGCAACAGCAATGAAATCATAATGACTTGGGTATTGATGCTCTGCTTTCCCTCTCCCATGCTGATGGCGTTTTGTGTCCCGGGTTTCAGGAAACCCTCTTGGTTCTGACCTCCTTTTCTTCACCCACCAGTGCCATCTTATTGGAGTTGAGTTGATGGCAAGTTGATGCTTTTATTTACATATATCTGTTGTCCATAAAAAATTGTTCATAAATGTAATTCAGTTGAAACCTGTTTGCCCTGTAACTCTGGCTTCAAATGCTTTCTCTGAGAATCTGCATATATGACCAACTGCACAATACAGACCTCTAATATTCCCCCATGGAGCGTAAAATATAAATGTCTTTGTTCACCTAGTAGCAATAATAGAGGGGAAATAAATGTAACTCCAACCTGCTAGATGTCAGACACACTTAGTTTGTGTGCCCCAAATGGGAGAATGAATTCTAAGGGACAATGGAGGTTAAGAGTAGGAAACACTTACTATGAGAGAGAGCTCCTGAGAGACAGGAGGGGAACTGAAACATGGGTTGCTGTGGACCCCACCTCACAGAGGAAGTTTTATAGAGCAAAATCATGAGGTGGGTTGAAAATCACAAGGTGGGTACAATGTGGGACAAAACTATGAGTTTTGGTGTGGTTTTATTCAACCAAACAAAATTACAAGTTTAGCCACGTGGATAATGTTGATCCAATGGGAAAACAGGTTGTGTAGCAAGTGTACATGGAAAGAACAAGGACCTTTTTAGGAAGAAATGAATCAGGGGGTCTTGGTCACCCACTGGGGTGACTGATGTTAATTAAGTGTTTATTTCTCGGGGAGGATTGTAGGCCTGGTCATTTTGTCTTTATTTTGACGCCTGGCCTCCAACAGATGCGCATCCAGCCACAGTTGTGATTTGCTATCATCTTTGGCTCTGACTCCCCCAAAGGCCCAGCCCCGTCTGACTGCCTATAATATTTTTACCTAGCTTAGCTGTCTATAATAGCAAGATATACAGAAGAAGAAAAAGTTAACTTCTGGCACTGATTCATCACTTTTATGGAAGTTAAATTCTTTTGTTTTAATGCACACTTGATTGTGCAAGCATTTACTGAGGCAGTTAGGGTTTGTAGGAGAGAGAGACAGTTGAAGAAAGAACAAATGAATATAATGTAAATCAAATACTTGGCCCTTTTATAGGAACTACAAAGCCTTAAATGTGTGTTCTTAATGGTAATTTTTACAGAACTCCAATAGGAAGCTTTGACAGTGATTGTTTCTACAGGGAGATGGGTTTTTCCTTTCACATGCTAATCACCTGCTCCTGGTGATATTTCTCTCCTTGACTGCAGTCATGGAATTGAATAATTTATGGAATGAATTTTGTTGTAAATTTATTGTGTCACAAGCAGGTTGTAATTTCACTAACTGTTCACTTAAGTTATTAAGTTAAAAAAATGTGGTTGATAGGATAGTGCATTTGGAGGGGTTCCACCCCCCACCCCAGCAAGTTCACATCTTATATATTTTCCAAACAGAGTACTTGCCTAATTTTTATTCAGAATCTGATATGAGAGAAGGAAGCACACATTAACATAAGTGGAGTTGCATTTGCACACTATTGTTGAATTTTGGAAGTCGTAAACAAATTATGGGAGATTTTATAGAGACAGAAGTAGCATTAAGCCCACAGTGCTGTGGTGCTGCTGCCATTGTCTTCTGAATAATTGTCCCCAGCTTGCCAGTGACGAATGAGAGTTGGCAGTGTAAAGGTGAAGATGCCCCTGGGAGGGAAAGAAGCCACATTAATTCTTTTAAATGTTGCTTCAACTTTGAGGTTAAGATAATGGCGAGTGATCGCACCCCCGCATCTTACCCAGTCCAAATGGATTTAACAAGCAGAATAGGGAAAAGAAATCTTTAAAAATCTCTTGCTGGGGTTTCTGATTGCCCTCCACCTACATTCACCGAGTTCTCAGGGCTCTGGCTAATGGCCATTCTGCTGTGATAAGAGGGAACATTTGGCCTCGGCAGAAACCTTTGCTGAGTTTCGGGCCACCAAAGCTTCAGCATTCAGCAAACACACATTTACGGTTTTCTGTTATTTACATTGAAATTTCTCTATTGACCCTGCCAGTGTGAATGAATTTCAAACAAGTCGTTTCTTTCTCTGGATGGATTATTTCCCTAGGATCCTGGTAGGGGTTAGTTTTAATTTCTCTAGGAGTTCCCTCTCTTCTTGTTAGCACCCTGAGGATTTGCTTTCTGTTTTGCACCCTGTCGCCTGATGCATGTCCCCCCTCCGCTCCACCCTACCCTGGGTGTTCCAACCCTGGTGTAGGGGACACGGTAATAGCCACTCTTCTGCAACAGAGACCCTTGTTAGGCCTTCGGAGTCGACATTTTCACCATCTGTTACATAGAATCTAGAAATGTGATGGGGAGGCAAGTTGTAATTAACTAAAAAATGGGTGTGATTTTGTGTCTTAGCCCATTTAGAATTGAGAGAAGGACCCTTCCAACTGCCATGAAAAGAAATGCAGCTTGTACTCTTATTTATTTTTTTAATTAACACGCTTTATTTCCTGGAGCATGTTGGGGTAATAGAGGAGAAAACACAGAGAGCGCCCATATACTCCCTCCTCCCCTTTCTCATGCCCCGTTTCCCCTATTAACATCTTGCAAGGACATTTGGCCCACTTATTACAATTGATGAGGTGATGTTGACGCATGAATTAAGTGAGGTCTGCAGTTTACATTAGGGTTTACTCTCGGTGATCACGTTAATCCTCTTTTCGTTGCTACCGTGAAATAACTAAGGCAGGCTATTTTATGAAGAAAATAAGTCTATTTAGCTTAGGGTTCTGGAGGTCGGAAGTCTAAACAGCATGGACTTGAACAAGGACCCCTCTCTCCTTGCTGCCTCCCCTTGCGGCCTAATGAAGTTTGTGTTTGTGTGACCTCTCTCCCTGTCCTTATAAAACCACCAGGATTCAATTACCTCACTGTCAAATCATTACACCCTAATGATTACTCACTAACCACTTTCCAAAGTTTCCACTTCAAACATCACAGGCAGATTGTGTCCAGCTTCTTAATAACATTAACGTAAGACTTTGGGGACTGAACTCCTGAGAGCTGAGATTAAGGGGACAAATGACAATATATTCAAATCCTGGCAGTGCTGTACTTTCTAAAGGTTTTGACAAACACACTGGGTGTGGTGGTGCATGCCTGTGGGAGGCTGAGGCAGGAGGATTGCAAGTTTGGGCCTAGCCTGAGCAATTAGTGAGACCCTGTCTCAAAATAAAAATAAAATAAAATAAAACAAAATAAAATAAAATAAAATAGGCTCAGAATGTAGCTCAGGGCAAAGGTCTCAGGTTTGACCCTTGGTTAGGGGTGCAGGGGGCATGGTGTATGTCCACTGCTAGAGTCTCCCATGGATAGTTTCACTGCCCTGTGTTCCATATCCTCATTGCTGTCCACCCCCAAGCTCTGGGAACTACTGATAATGTTATTTTGGGAGTAGCTTTGTCTTTTTCAGAAAATAATATGGTTGGGATCTTATGCTAGGAAGCCTTTTTCATATTGGCTTTCTTCACTTGCAACAGGCATTTAAAATTCTTCTATAGTGTGCCTTGACAGCTCATTTCGGTTTTAATGGGGTATAATCAACTTGTACTTTTTAACTGGTTGCCAGCATTGTGTTGTGTTGAGAAGGAAAAATAATTTTCTTTCTAAAACTTGTTACACCAAGACTCTGCAGATGGGGAGATCGCTAAAATAAGTGGGTGTGTTGGGCTGTTGCACATGCTAGTCAGAAAGAAGGGACTGTTCCCAGGGCAGCCCCAGGACCTAGCAGCAAGGCTTGGTGGTGTCTGGAAAAGTGTCCACTTGATCTGAAAGGCCTTGGTATTGTGCAGTGAGCATTTAGGGGAAGAAAGGCACAACTTGTTTACAGTGAACCCACACTGGCTGCAGACAATGGGGAGGCAAAGGTCTGGGCCACTTGGAGCATCAGTATCTGGGGGCAAGGTTCGTAGGAAGGAGTCTGGTTTACTCAGCACCCGCTCTGAAGGAAATAGAGGGGATGGCTCCTTCCAGCTTTGTTTCTGTGGACTCAGAATATGAAGATGCCTGTGTGTGTGTGTGTGTGTGAGAGAGAGAGAGAGAGAGGGAGAGACAGAGAGAGACAGAGAGAGAGGGACAGGGAGAGAGAGACAGAGTGACAGAGAGAGACAGAGAGACAGAGAGAGAAGGAGAGAGAGAGAGAGAGAAGGAGAGAGAGAGAGACCGCATACTGGGCACTGAATCTGGGCCCTTGGTAAAGAGCTACATCCCTAGTGTGAAGGGTTTCATAAGGCAGGAAGGAGGTTTGGCTTCTGCAGGCAGAGCAGGGGTCTTGGCAATGCAGGTGTGTGTCTTATTTTGACCTTTTGTGCTCCTTACTAAGGTCAGCATCTTAATATTCCCCTGAGGCCTCTCTGTTAGAATTTCAGATGCCAAGTAAAAAGGAAAGATGCTAAGAGCTTTGGAAAGGAAAGTGCAAGTAATTCCACGAAGGACCCCTTTCGGAAGGGCTGCTGTGTCTCAGGATCACACGAAGACCGGAAGATTTAGAGTGGGGAGCAAACCTTAAGGAGAAGCCATTACTGGTTTTTAACATCCTTTCGGGAATGTGAAGCGTTGTTTTGTTCTTTTTAGGCCGTATGTTGTTCACTGGTTACCATCCCTCCCCCAGCTCTGCTCCCTTCTGTCCCCCGGCCCTTTGTAGGTAAGTTTAGGACATCTCAGAAGTTGGCACTTATCACTGTCGAAGTTCTTAGTTGGGACTGACCCCTACAACAAAGAGCAAGAGAAAGGTGAGCAAAAGTGTGTTCATATACGTATGTTCATATATATGGCAATACTCAGGGAAATCTGTGATTCTCCAAATGGAGGCTGTGTATTCAGGCTTTAATACCATGCTCTTCTGAATCAAAGAAAGAAGGATATAGGGAAGGGGGTGGCAGGAGTGACCAGGGGAAAACGACAAAAGGCTAGAGTTTGTTATGTACATGTTAGTCTCTCTATTTAGGAATCTCTAGTGATTGGGGACCATCTTTTCTTCCTGACACTGAGGACACCCTTAAAAATGGAGATTTCCACTGTAGACGTAAATTTCCCTTACACGACAGTAATTTAACTGTCTTCAGAGCTTCTTCTACAGATCCTTTTTCTCAAAATAATCTACTCAAAATAATCCTTATTCCAAAGAGACCTATTTTGGAGAGACACAAAGCCTGACTTTTTACTGTCCCCTACAGTAAAATCTAGGCTTCCTGACACAGAAGAAAAGGTCAAGTGACTCCCTGGTTGCTCTCTGAGGTCCTGTCATGAGGTTTGAGGAGGTCTGTCAAAGAAGAGATGGGGACCTGGACTCACCCTGTCAAGCAGGTTCTGGAGTCTTGTCATGGAAAAAGAATTTGGGGATGTGTCGGTGTGAGGTATAGGCAGATTTATTGTGCAGACATAGAAAGTAAGGGAGATGTTATGGCTTGTGTCTAGATGTCCCCTCAAACCTTATCTACTCATAGGTGGGGCTTTTTGAGAGATGGCTGCATCTCGAATGTGTGATGGGTTCGTTGTACAATGCTAGGATTAATGACGCTAAGACTAAGGGTGGTGATTACTAAACCAGCCCACTGATTATTTTGGCACTGCCTTAATCCCTGTAGCTTGCATACAATATAAAGGACAGAAAGAGGCTTATCTTGTCTTTTGCTTGCTTGCTTTGCTGTCTTCTGCCCACCATGAACTGTTTCTGCTCCATGTTGCCTGTCTGCAGTGCCACCCTGCCTGAGAGCAAGTCAAATTATGAACTGAAACCTCTACACACTGTGAGCTTTAACTTTTGGTACTGTGTCTCAGCAATGAGAGAAAAGTAACAGATCAAGAGTAGGAAAAGACTCTGGCTAGAGTAATTGGAGGGAAGCACTCTGATGCAGGGGTTCAGAGTAGGTGGCTCACAAATGCGTGGGGCCAAATTTTATGTTTTGGCTAAAGTGGTCCAGGGTCCCCTCTGTCATTATCTCAGTTCTGGTTTTGTAGCCCTGGAGGGATCCTTGTGGCTTGAGAAGCAGTTTGGTTCTTTGATTCCCATGAGATGATTGCTGTTGCTTGGAGGGTGGTGGTGGTGGTGTCAGGTTCCATCATGTGGTCATTGCTCCTGCTCAGGGAAGGCGATTCCATCATGGGTGATCTGTGAGGCTCTCTGCGTTTCCTGGAACCTGAAGTACTTATGAGTTTGGAGACTTCTAGGCATCCCTTCAGGGGGTCGAGAATTGGATAGACATTGTAAGAGCTGGCAATTGGGTGTCCCCGTAAACTCTGGAAATTTCTTTAGTTACTCTTATGTTGGCGTCTTCAGACCTAAAGGGAGATAAGACACAGTAGGTAAATTTAAGGCTAATAAGCCTTCTCATATGGACACTCCTTAAAGATTAAACTCCTACACTTGTAGACCTAACAGGATCTGATCCAAAATGTTAGGATAATAAAAGATTCAAAAAATAGACTTTTCTTGTCTCTTTTCTACCTCTCTTTAATTCTTCTACACTACCTCAGGCAAGCCTGGCATCTTGTGCTTTTTTTCCCTACCACTGGTAACCTAATAAAGTTAAATCACCAGCATAATGTGCAAAATAATGAGACTGATGGGATAATCCACACGGGAAAATCAGGCTCACTGATTTGATCATGTTTTACATATTCCTGTTAGCATTTTCCCTTGGACATTTATAAGTAGCATTTACTGTCTTACCTCTTGCTCTGTAAAAAAAGAGACTTGTTATGCTGCAGTTGTACAGTAATCCACACCAGTCCAGGGAGGTTATAATTATATGTGTCTCTACATGGTAAGTATCAGTCACATATTCTTTCCACTCATGGTTTTTGAACACATGCTGAAGATAGGGTGCTGCTGAGGGATCTGAGGAAGGTCCTGCAATGAAGAGACAAGGATCTTGGCTTGACCTGGGCAGGTTCTTGCTATCTGATTGCAGAAAAACATTTCAGGACACACTCGTGAGTGGCACAGGCAGAGTTAGAAAGTGAGAGGAAATAGGAAAGGGACTTCAGCTGGAAATGCTAAAGGGGACAATGTTTTGATGGAGAAGATGAGACCAGCCCTTCAACAAGAGGAAGGGAATAACTTTGAAGGCATTGTTGGGGTGCGCTAGGATCCGGTTGATCATTACCTCTGTTCTGGTTTTGTATGGTGGCTAGGGAGAAGTCTTTGTCACTTGAAGGGGGCGTCCAGTCTCCACGAGAAGATAATTTCTACCAGGGCAGTTTCAGTTCTGTGATGCTCTGCTGGAATGCAAGGTGATCATAAGTTTAGAGAAATGATGGGAAACTTTTCAGTACTCCTTGGTAGTTGAGTAAACCTGTTCTCTTGCTATCCTCCATCTTGAAGAGGGATGAGATGCATTACATAAACGTTACCATGTAATACATGACACTGCCAGTTTTTAGATGAACATTCTTTAAGTGATGAATCCAACTATATACAGACTTGAGCCAAGATTAGATCGAAAGTTTAAAAGTAATGAAGGAGAAAGATTCAAAATGAAGTTCAAGCTTTGTTCTGCTTTTAGTTATTTATTGAGCATCTGCAGACTTAAATAAAGGGTCACTGCTTTTCTAGAAAAATCAGCTTTGAAGTCCCTGACTGCTTCAGAAGAAAACACAAGTCATACTATTTTTACTTTAAAGAAGAAAAACAAAACAATAACAAAATAACAACAACAGACAAAAACAAAACAACTCAAAAACAAAAATGACACAGGATTTCAAAACAAGATGACAGGAATTAACAATAGTTGTGATATTATATATTGTTATCATCAACAAATTTGCTCAGATTACCTAATGTAAGAATGCAAGATTGATCACACAATAAAGATAATAAAAGGTAATAAAAAACATTAGAAATGGTACAGAACTTCATTAAACAAGATGGTAGGAATTCAACAATGGTTGTTATATTGTGTGGAGAACCACCTAGGGGACTCTCCTTGATAGAGGAGCAATTGCCTCCATTTTGGCTGAGCCTGACCCTATTTCCATGTATTGATATGTACAGAGCTGGCTGGGACTTTTTTCAATTGGCTTTAAGCAATGTATATTGGTCTGGCAGAGGTGCTGATGGTAGTCTTTGGAGAAGGCAGATGTATACCCCGGACACCCCATTGTTCCCACGAGTGAGCTGGGATGAGGTGGGATGTGTGAGCCAATACTCCATACTGTTGGGATGGAGCCTTGGGGTAGAGGCTATGACTTCATGGGGCTTCAAAGATTGCACATCAGAGATGAAGCACCGACCCCAAAACATTAGGTACTGTCTCAATGTGTTATGCAGATTACTCTTTCTGCACATCCTTCTCTCTGCATATGGCAGAGGTGATTTCAGGCCTCCTACCTAGCCCAGTTCATGGTACTCACCCACTTCCCATGGTTCTCACAGTCACTCATCCTCAAGTCAGTCCCTTCTTCAAAAAGAATAAAACCTGGGTTTGGCCTTGGGTTGAGGCCTTTGTTCTGGATAGTCATCATCATGGCCGGATTTAGGACACCTTGGCTCCCCATAACTCCAAATATGCCTTAGTGTCTTTATTCTCACCGTGGGTTGCACTGGAAGTGGTAGATTGGAATTAACTCACTAGAATTCCAATAACTTTTCCTGAGATCACAAATACAAGCTTCCTGGGCCACAACAAGCACTGGGAAGGGCTCTCTATAATATTGCATATTGTTGTCTTGAAATTAGTTATTCAGATTACCAGATATAAGCATGCAAAATTGGTCAAGAGAAAACGCACAAATCATACTTTTTTGTTGTTTTCATTACTGATTATTGAATTTAAGGTCTTTGTACAGAGTTACATCCCCAACCCTTTCAAAAATTGTTTTATTTGAGTCAAGGTCTTGCTAAGTTCCCCAGGTGGGGTCAAGCTTGTGATCTTTTTGCCTCAGTTCTCTAGAATGTTGCGACCCAATCATACTTTCACTGAGCGAGTAACATATGAAGGGTCCAGGAGTGTGCTGTCCTCTGTCCCTGTGGTGATCTTTGACTATCTCAGTACCAGTCTGCATACTGGGAAAAGACTGGTGAACAAGATTGAACTTACAACATCTCCTTGTAAACCACGCAGAAGCAGCAAACAGTTAACATAATTTAAATCCCTGCTATGATCATGTATCGAATCCTAATCCTCAATATGATGCTACTAAGAGGTGGGACATCTGGGAGCCGATTGGATGGGGCTTTTGGGTGTGGCGCGCTTTTGAAAGAGGCTCCCTAGAGTTGCTGTACCCTTTATGCCATGAGAGGATACACATGAGGGAATGGTTCTCCCTTGACCTTCCCAGCTTCCAGAACTGTGAGCAATAAATTACTGTTCATAAATTATCTACTTGATGATGTTTCTGCTCTGAAGAGATAAGACACACTGGAAAGTGCCATGGAGAAAAAGATAAGGCACTGTGGTTTTGCACTTGTGTGCATGCAAACGTGTGCTAGGAGCTGGGCTTCAGCTCTTCGGCTGCTAGGTTCAGGTCTAGCCTTTCTGAGGAGAAGACATTTGATTGGATGAACAGTAGACAACGGTGGGAAGATCTAGGGAAGAGCGTCAACAGAGAAGGGACAGCAAGAGCAGCAGCTCTGGGCTGGAGCAGGGCTGCTGGAGGAACTGCAGGGAGGCCGAGCAGGTGATGGGGAAGAGCAGAGGAGGCCGCGCAGGGCAGCCAGGCAGCAGTCTGAGGCCTGCGATGAAGGTTTGGGGTGTACATGTATCAGGGCCAATTCACCTTACCTAAAGAGAAGTCGAGCCTTTACTCTCAGCTTCTGGGTGTGACCTCTAAGCGCTTGGACTGTCCTGTCCGATCAGTGTGTCGTTGTTTACTTAGGGCCCTTGGGCCACACTGTATAGTTCAGCAATGAGATTTATAGTGGGGGCTTTGGGTTGTGCAGCATTAGCCTAAACTCTCGCAGGTCTGGAGAGTATAGATCAGCCCTTTCTGTAGACAGCCAACCATACCTGTGTGGCCGAACTCCAGCCATATCTGTGTGGCCGAACTCCAATGAAAACTCTGGATACCAAGGCTCAGGGAGCCCCCAGTTGGCAGGACACCCACATCGCTGCTGGGGGATGTTAGCGTTGTCCTTGACTCCACTGGGAAAGGACGTTGGAGGCTGTGTGTATGGAACTCTCTTGGATGCAGGTCCTTGCTCCTCTCCCCATGGTTACTTACTAATCCCCATCTGCATACTTTCATTACAATGAACTATCAACAAAACTAACAAGTTCTCATAGGCTCTGTGAGTCCTTGTACCAATTTGTTCAACATTAGGGTAGTCTTGGGAACTTCTAAATTTGTAGTGAGAAATGAGAGTCATTTCAGGGGCTCCCTAACTCTGCAGATGCCCTTGGAGTTTAATGAAGGGAGGAACAGGCTTTAGAAAGATGATATCCACTGCTTCATTAGAATGATACTTTTGGGGGCAGGAAAAGAGGTGGGGAGAAGTGATTAGATAACAATCAAGGGTTGTTGATTAAGGTGACAGTATTTATTGATGAATTGCTTGTCATGTTTGCTGTCACAAACAGGTATTATGGCTGGAAGATAAACCACACTATTAAATAACAACAAGTTTTAGGTTGTATTACAGAATGACCTGAAAAATCTAGAAAATTCTTCTGGAGATTTTTAATTATTCTCTTGGAACTCATTCTCTCTTCAGGGATATATTTTTTGAAAAATATTTGAGGTATTGTGAGTATTCACAGACCTTCAGTAGTTACTCTCCCGGTGTATAATTCAGAAACTATAGTTGAGGAAAATCAGAGACTACGTGGGTTTTAAATCTTGAGCCTGTGTCTGGAAGCCAGTACTCCCTCTGAGGTATTTTGCCCTGGTGTCATGCCTTGAGCCCAGGACAGACAAGAATTTCACGAAACTTTAATACTTTGTATTGGGTATAAAAATGAATGCTAATTTGGAGGAAATGCGCGCAGTCCCCAGCCGTAACATGGCATGTGTAATACACTAGATGCGTATTGGCAGAATGAAAGAATAAATGAATGGCATTTGAGTTTTAGACTGTCTTTCTAAAACCAAGCATAGGAGAACTCAATGGATTTTGATTAAGTTTTCAGGCACACAGGTTTCTTTCTGAAAGTCTGTCCTCTGAGTGAAAGTCTAAATTTTTGTTCAGCTGAAAAGAACCTGATGTGGTGAATGCCAATACCTTTGTTAATCTAAACCTATTGCCTTTAAAAAAATGGGAACAATATTTAGCAGACTTACTATGCCTGCAATGAATGCTGCTGAGTACCAGGGACTAGTGTGGCTCCCAGGAACACAAAAGTAAATTACAAAAGTATTACGAAAACAAAGAAGGTATCACCCTTAGCCTGGCCAATTTCATGCCAGTTTCACCCCTTCCTAAGCAGGGACGTGGAGAGAGTGAGACAAGACATTTCTTTGGGTGTAGAGACCCATGTGGCATGAGAGGACAAAATAGAAAATAGGAGGCAAATGTGCTCAAGTTACCTTCATCCCCATGGCACTCACTTCCATATTGGGTAGATAAACAAGATCAGGCATTCAAGGGAATAGATAACCAGTTCTTTTCTAGTTAAGGACATAAATTTCATACCATTTCTTCTGAGCAGAGAAAAACGTCCTGATACGTCTCCATGAATCTTTGCTTTTCTGCCTGTGTCATTCTTTCTATTTCTTGGCGCTAGTATTTATTTTTCGTATCCAGGGCCACTCTGCTCTGCTCCACCTGGCTCTGGGCCCTGGGAAGTTGAAAAGGTAGAAATCTATCATCCATGTGAAGCCTCCCCGTTCAAGTGCTTCAGGGGCTGTAATGAAAAATAAAACAATGAATTTGTGCTCAAATTGTTTTTAATCTGTAGGGCAGCAAGGAAAAGTCTTAACACATCTAAGAGGAGAGTGTGAACGTTGAATCTGAAGTGCCCTCATGGGAGGAAATTGAAGTCATGTCTCTTGGTGAGGAGATGCTGGGATATGGGGGGAGGCTGGGCTGGGTGGCCTGTCACAGTCCACTTGTACTGGCCACGGTAACCTCCTGTAACATTCTTAGGTGTTTTCTCTCCTGGTTCGTAACACTTTCTGGCTTGAACTTAGCCATGGTGGGAACATTTATACCACAGAAATTGGCGGACATCACAACTGTGGGCTCCCTCCATTCAGGGCTGGTTGTTGGACATTGGCCCATACCCTGTGGATCTGGGGAAACTGGTTCTGAGAAGAACTTGCGATGGCAAAGGGAAAATTGTTTTGGCTAAGCTTAGACAGGGTGGTGATAAAGAACGTGTGTGTGTGTGTTTGTGTGTGTGTGTGTGTTTAGATGTTGTAAAAGTCAACATAGTTGGAGGCAGGAGAAACCAGGAAGCATTGAGATTAAGAATGGGGCTGGAAGACAGGCTAAGGACTTTTGGTTTGTTGTTTGTGATAGGATCTTGTTATGTAGCCAGGTTGGCCTCAAACTTGCAATTCTCCTGCCTCAGCCTCCCAAGTGCTGGGTTACAGGCATGCACTCTCCTGCCTGGCCCAAGTTCAGAGTCTTGAATATTATGTTATTCAGCTTAAGTGCTGGGCTAAATAACTTTTTATACTCCAACTGATGGGCAGTAGGGAGCTGTGGAATGTTATGGAACATGGGCATGAGGTGGTCACAGAGGATGTTCTAATCAGCCATCTAAGACTGAATCTCAGAGTCCTCTGAGTCTGCTCCTTATCTGAGGTTCTGCGTGGACAGTCATTTTCCAAGTCTCCTACTTCTAAGTTCACAATTGTTATTTACTTCCACCCTTCATTTCCATTGCCCGTGGGACATGGAGGTACCAGAAGGAGGTTCCTATCTTTAGAAGGCCTTCCCCATGTCACGATTGCAGTTTTGGTACTTGTAGAGGTACAAAAGGTGAAATGGATCTAATTTAATGTTTCTCTTTAGTGATCAGCCAGCTGCTCCAGTGCACTGACTGGTTCATCCTTTCTTGTCTGAGTTTAAAGGTCAGGACCCACTCGGACCATGAAGATGAAGAGCCAGCCAGGCTGAGCTCCTCTTACTGTTGCCAGGGAGTTCTATGATGACCAAGGCCCGTTCCTTTTCTGGAGTTTCTTGAGGTGTCATATTAATTGGTTTGCATCCTCTGGAATCAAACCATGGGCAAGGTATTGGGAAAATGAAAAAGGAAAGGAAAGCAGTTGATAAACCATCCTTTAGAATGCCAGTTGCCGTGGTAAGTAAATAAAGAGTTTTGATTATAATCTGTGCAATGAAAGTTATAATAGCTACTATTTTGACGGTGCTTGTTACACACAAGGCACTCTGTTAGACTCTCTACAAACTTGAACTTCTTTGTCCTTTGGAATAACTATTTAATTGCCCCCTTTTATAGGTGAAGGAACTGAGGCAGAGAGGGATGAAATCTGGGTCCAAGGTCACATAGCCAGTGAGTGTCAGACCCAGGAATCTGCAGGACCTTCACAGACTGCGAGACTGATCATCCAGGGGGAAATATTCTTTCTCATAAAAGGCTATAAAGAAAAATCTAGGGGGGATGCATATGAGCAAAGCAGAGTGCACACACTGAACTGCCCCAGAGTGTGAAGCCAGGGGAGAGCGGGCAAGAGTGGTGTGCATGATCAAGGTATGTTGTGTGTGTGTACGAGTTTGCCAAAATGAAACCCATTAATCTGTATAGCCAATAAAAAAGAGTGAAAAAAGAGAAGAGAAAGGACTTCTGAAATTGTATCACTGGTCAAAATTGGTGCACAGTATCTCTTTGCCCTTTAATAATTAAGTATTCATGAAGACCTAGGCACGCCCTTTAAATGTGCTCTTCTAGCTTGAAACAGAGTGGGTAATGATTTCCTAATGAAATCTATTTTTAAAAATACTGTTTGAAAAAACACAAAAACCAAAAATCCAAAGACAAGAAACAAAACAGGCAAACAACAACAACAGCAACAACATCAACAACAACAAAAAAACACCACTTGTTGCTGCTTTACATATTGATATCTTCGAAGTGTGTTTTTTCTGTTGTTGAGAGGATTAACTGTCTGACTAAATTTGCATGTCTGTATATGGGTTCATACATTTACAATTCGAAGATATCAATGGATAAAGCAATAACCACTGTTGAGACCATATCACCTTGTCTATAGATTAGTTGTGATTGTACTATTTTTTATGATAATTGGTGTCTGTTTGTCAATATGTTTTTG
>PVLD010018680.1:0-38400 GCA_004027595.1 Dinomys branickii | reverse complement strand
CAGGTACATGTTTTTTAATTCTTTGTATGTTCTAGATAGAAGACCTTTGTCTGAGGGACAGCCAGCTAGGATTTTTTCCCAATTTGTGGGTTTTCTTTTTACTTTGCTGGTGATTTCTTTAGATGTACAAAAACTTTTCAGTAGGATGAGGTCCCAATTATTGATTCTTTGAAGTGTTTCCCTTGCAGCTTCGTTCTTGGTTTCTCTTGGACTTGCCAAAACCTCCTGCCCCCAGGCCCACAGAGCCTCTGAGGACTGGGGTGTTGGGAAGATGATGTCAGGGTCTCCAGCTTCCTTCCCACCACTAGATCTTGAATCTCTACTGATGAAGAAGATGTCCAAGTAACCAGGCCCAGCATGAAAGGACTGTAGCACTGGGTGCAGAAACCCCCACTGTGTTTGGAATCAGAAGAACTTGTTCCGGGCTATGGCTGATGACCTTGTGCAAATGCTCACTCTATTTTGGGCATTAATTCAGTCCAGGAGGTAGGGAAGTGTAAGAGGTTGGCTCCTCAATGAGCAGAGCCTGAAAATACCCTCCAACCCTCCAAGTGTTTTCCTGCTTCCTAAATGCCCCTGCGGAGATCTGTTCTATTGTTTAGAAAGTCTTTGTTTGGTACGAAACCAGAATCATCCTGAGTCTAAATGCAGATACACTGATAGAAAAGCTCAGGCCCAGAGTGGCAGAGTAGTGAATGCCCAAGGCCTCCCTCCTTGGAGGCAGTAGAACCTGAAATGCTCCAGAGACTGCATGTTTTTGAACACAGATTTTAGATTTCAGAAATTCAGATTAGGGATGTTCGTCTGGGAAAGTCTATGCAAATATTCAGAAAGACAATCAAGGCCATGGATATAGCTTAATGGCACAGTGGCTGCCTGGCAAGTGCAAGGTCCTGAGTTTGATATCTTGTACCCTCTTTCCCCCCAAAAGGTAAACAACTTCAAAAGCATAAACACTTCTGGTCCTGAGCATTTCTATCAGGGATGCTCCACTCTGTCCACTCTCAGCCTGGATGATTCTTAGTCTTCAGAAAAAGGTATGGCATCCTGAGTGGCTGGGAATGTGCTGCTTCTGTCCTGCTGTGTGTCAGCACCATGCAGGTGAGGTCACATCCCCAAGGTTACAAGCCCTTGTCTCTCTAGCAATCATAGCTGCCTTCTGTGCCACTTCATCAGGCACAGGGGCAGCAGGGGGGACTCAGTGGCAAGGACTTCCAACCTCATGTGATGCTGGGGAACTGGGGAAGAGTAGGAGTGGTGGACAGAGTGACCTGCACTGAGTTCCACTGTGGCCATGACGCATGTCAGCAGTTGTCTTGGAGACAAAGCTCCTGCCCACTGAGCCACCTGTGTCCTCTCCCACCCTGGGGCCCACCTGGCACCCAATGGACTTGATGGCCAATCCATCTCCAGGCTGTGGTAGATCTTGACCACCGAGGGAAGTAGCCAGAGCATCTCCTGGAGGTTGATTTTAAGCTGTTTCCTGAAATAGTCATGTTGACTCCCCTGCGTCCCCAGAGGATCTTGTACAGTGGTGACCTTGCCTGCTGCCTGCTAATCTGGTGCAGCCACCGCACTTGTGTTCTCAGAGGCTACTGGACAGGGGAGACCCTGGGGAGACTTGCCTGGAACCACCTTCTGAAGCCAATTCTCCTCCTGCAGAACAACATCTGGGAAACACCATCACATGCCAGGTGTGATCATTTTCAGACCAAGCTGGATTATCTCAGCCTTAATGGGAAGATGATTTGTAAAACATCTGTACTTCACATGGACGGAGCCAGAGAAAATATTCAGTGAGGAGCTACATTCAACCTATATCTGCAACCTAAATGCTTCACTGTGATGTGCTGTCTCTGAGGAATCCAACCACAGGCCACGTGGGGGATCAAAATACAGTATAAGCACCTCCTCTTCCTGCTGTGCACTGTATTTTCATTAAGGCTTCCTAGACCTCATTCTCATGATTTATCAAATGCTCCATACCTCTCAGAAGCAGGTGACACCCCAGTGCATTCCATGCCTTCCATGAGATGGGTGAGGAGCCCAGGGCTAGAGCCCAGCAATTGCCTCCCCCCGCTCAAAGGACACTTGTGCTACCCACCTCGATGTCAGTCTCCTGTGCGTGAAATCAAAATGTAGACAACACAGCTGTGTACTCCAATAAACCTGCTCATCTCTTAGGAGAAGACTGACAGGCGGGATGAGGGGACCCCAGTTCAAATTAGCTTAATCCGAAATCAGCTTTATTGCGGGCAATACCCTTGACAGGCTTCTTTTTTCAAGACAATTATAAAGTGCAGTATACAGGTGATTAATGATACCTGAATACTTTGACCAAATGACAGAGTTTGAGATGAGTCCTTCAAATCTATGCACAACCAAGGGTACATAAGACCAAGCGAGGGCTGGGAAATTTGTTCAGTGGCATAAGTGCTTGCCTGGCAAGCCTGAGATCATGAGTTCCATTTCCAGTACAAAAATACAATGCAATACAATACAATACAATACAATATCAAGCATGCCTATTGGGTAATATTTCCACCAAATTCATCTACTTTGCTTTCATAGAAATTCTGACAAAGAAACTTTATCAAAATCAACAATTAGCATTAGGATAGCAGTTGCCACTGAATGAATGCTTCCTATGGGTGGACACTGGCTCAACGCTTCACATCAGTGACCCATTTTTTCCTCCTGAAAGCCAGCTGGAGACCAGCAGGGGCATGCTCAGGACTATTTGCATGAGAACTTAGAGCTAGAGAAGCCAGGGTCTTTATCTAGCCCTCTCTAGTTTATCCTAAAACTCTGCACCTGTGCTCCCTGGTACACTAGCTACTAACCTCGCGTGGCTACTTACCTTGATATTTAATTTAAAATCCAGTTATTTAGTCACAGTAGCCATGCATTAGAAATAAATGCATTGACAAGTTCCCTGTCCTCTAAGGAAATATCCTCTCTGATGTTCCTAAGCCCCTCACTGCTCCCAGAGGAGGAAGGCTGGAAGGTGGGAACCTGTATGTCCTGGGTTCCAACATATGCACACACCATTCCCAGTCAGCTCCTCAGGGTGTATAGGAGGAATAATTATTAACCAGAGTTAGCTGCAATTTCTGATGTAGGAAATAATTTGAGGTACCTGGAAAATTTTCCAGATATAACTCATCTACCTCAGAGCACTGAAAACGCCTGAGTTCTTAACCCTGTCCCATTCCTTACTACACACTGTGGGTCCTATGTTTTATGTGAGATCTGCTCCCCGGAAGTGCATCCAAGATGACCACTTGTCATCCTAGAGAATACCGACTTTTTGTCCCTACAACTCAGGAAAGTAGGCTAGAAATAGTGTTACTATAAAGCCAACTGCGTTAGTATATTAAAGATAAAATTATTTGCAGATTCTGCTGCCTCAACTCTAGGACCTGGACTAGGGCCCATATATGGAAAGATCAGCATTGTACAGGGAAAATGAGTGAGTGGGACCAACTGCTGTGACCCAAGCTTGGCAGGGCCAACAGCAGCAGCAGCCCCAGGGAACATGCCAGAAAGGCAAGTTTCCAGGTCCCAACCCTGGTCCATTGGATCACAGCTCTGCTGGGTGGGCCCTCCAGTCGTTGTTCACCAAGCTTTACAGGAAATTGTCCATACACAGTAGGAGTTGTTGGTGGAGAGCTATGAGCTCAACCTAGAACACACCACATCTGAGGGAGTGCCTCCCCAGTGCCACTCACTTATACCCTGCAGCAGTGAGGGTCTGGGGTTGCCAGCTCTTCCTTCCGGATGAATATGCATAACTTCTGTATTGTCACCGAGAGACCCAGCGATGCCTGATTTTCTACTCAGTAAACCAAATTATATACACACACTGTTTTATTTCTCATTATCTCTGGGATTTCAAAGCACATTGACTTTCGATTATGGCAGCAATTCTTGGTTTCCTCTATAACCTTTTATTGTGCTTGGATTCTGTTCCAATGCTACTAATTTTTAGTATGTTGTTTTCAGGACTAGAATAGCACCATCAGCTAATGAAGCTACAAAAGATACTGTTGGAGAATGTAAAAATGGCTCATAGTCCAACAGTGAATATTTAAAAGAAAATACCAATATTCCTGAAATTTCCACTGGAACTTTGGGGAGGTGATGTCCTAAAGAGAGGAAAGTTTCCACTCCTAAGATACAAGTAGGGCTGCAGCCACACACTTAGGTATGGGGTTACTCATGTTCTTGGTCCCTTTAGCTTAGGAAGTGTTTACTTTTTGCCTTTCATTAGAATTTGGTTCTCCAGTACTTTAAATTTTGTGCATAAGCCAAAATAATTGTATTTATATAATCGTAATAATTGTATGTGGCACTATTTCAAATTGGCCTAATGTTATTGGGCTGCATAAGTTTTACTTTTATAAAATTTTTATAAAGTGTTTTAGGTCTACAAAAGGTGTAAAGATTAATAAAAGTGAACTTTTCTCTTTTTTGTCTTTTTGAGACAGGGTCTCGCTATGCAGTTCAAGCTGGCCTTGAGCTCACTTTGTGGCTCACGCTGGTCTTGAACTTGCAACAATCCTTCTGCCTCAGCCTCCCAGTTGTTGGGGTTACAGGCATGCACCACCATGCCTGGCTCAAAACTTTTCTGTATTAACCATTCCAGTTAATAATAAAACAATTCATATGATATTGAGTCCTCTCATGTCTCTGTACCTATCTTAGGGCTTCTCTTCTCCCAGAGGAAATTACTGCTCCAAATATTATCATTCAGATCATTCTAAGTTTTACCATAACTGTGTGTGTACTTCCTGAATACTTAAGCATGCTTTGCATATTTTTAAACATTTTGCAAATGAAGTCACCGTGCACATACATTTTTGCTGCCTGCTTTTTAAATCTCCTATTGTGTTTATGATATTTATGATTGTTGGTAATTGGGGATCTAAATCATTTGTTTTCAATGTTGAAAAATGTTACCTTAAAGAATCTACCA
Organism: Dinomys branickii; assembly: GCA_004027595.1. Lineage (NCBI taxonomy): Eukaryota > Metazoa > Chordata > Mammalia > Rodentia > Dinomyidae > Dinomys > Dinomys branickii. The sequence continues at coordinate 33,422 of PVLD010018680.1, read as the reverse complement.
AAATGTAAGTATAATTTATTTTGTTGGTGGACATTGCTTTCAGAAACACCAGGGCCAGTCTTGTGTGTGTGTGTGTGTGTGTGTGTGTGTGTGTGTGTGTGAGATGCTTGCACACAGGTGTTTCTCCAAATTGCAGAACCAGGAGAGGTGTTGCTGGGCCATAGAGAACTTCAAGTCTCTTTTCACATTTCTTCATGATTGCTGTGTTGTCTTCCAAGTAGTTATAAAGATTTACAGTCCTTCAGCAGGGTATGACTGTTCCCATTTCAATATTTATTTGCTAGTACTTGGCACTGTCAGACTTTGAAATGCTTTTGTCAGTGTTATATGTATGCAATGGTGTTTTATTAGTTATAAGCTTAAATTCATTATTATACTCAACTGAAACTTCTATTTCGGGGCTAAACACAAATTTAACCATAACAAACTTTGCAATGAGGTTACTTGGTGCCTTCTTACACAACATGGTATAAAAAATAGTCTCTGTCTTAGTCACTTGTCTTGTTGCTGAGACCAAATACCTGACACCCAAAGTTAAAGGAGGAAAGGTTTTTTTGGATTGCAGTTCATAGAGGTTTCAGTCCATAGCCAGCTGGCTGCTAAGCAGGGTGGTATAGCGGGCAGGCATGGCAGAGGAGAAACAGCCTGACAAGCAGGCAGATGAAAACAAGCAAGGGGCGACCACAGTTCTTTCTGTTCTTTTTATCTTACCCAGGCTACTTGGTGGGGGCAGCACTCGCACCCTTAATCCTACTGCCCTTGACCCTAGCATTCACCATGACTCAACCCCAACACTACACACTCTAGAGCCAGACACCTCTGAAAATGCCTCCCTACAACAGCATGAGGTTTTAGGGGGACATCCAGACACAAGCCATAGCAGTCTCCATTTTTTAAAAAAAGTGAAGTTTAATTATAATACTATTTGCACAATAATTTAATATCTGTTCACAAAAATGCATGATTCATTTTTATTAAGAAATATAAATTTGTACATTTTAAAAATATTTTCATTCTTTAAATATTTTCTTCTCTTCTGGTGATGAGCACTACAGTAAACAGAAAAGCTACATATCTGCCAGGAAAGAGCGAAGCAGCAGTTTCCCTCTGACTGGACCTCTCTGCTGCCCACTAGGGCTGCTACAGACCTTTGGCAGATGGCCCTGGGATGACAGTGCCCCTCCTGCCCTCTCTCTGCTCTGAAGTCTCCAGGACATGGAAAGCCAAGGACACACATGTGAGAGGCACCAAACTGATGCCCAAGAAATCTTCCATCTTAGAAAACCTGGAGCAGAGGACCAGAGAAAGAGGAGGCTAGGAGAGTTTCTTTCCTATAAAGCTCAATGCTCTAGCTGGTTCTAAAGGATAAAGCACTTGAAACCCACAAAAGCAAGAAGGGTTGAGGAGAGGCACCTGGAAAGTGCTGGTCATGCTCTGCAAGCTTCTTCCTGGAGGGAAAAAGTGAGGCTCTGATGCGGATGGTCCATGTGCAGCTGGGGACAGACCTAAGGACCTTGGGCTTCTTGGGCCAGACCTGCCCTTGGCCTGCAGTTCCAGGTCCGCATGACCGTGGACAGTGTGTCCCTAACTCTCCACGACGTTCTCACTGCCATGTGCTCCCCTTAATTTCCAGTGGTCCACCACTAACTGCAGCAGAACTAACACCCTTAAGCTAACACTGTCTTGGGCTACCCTCTATTTTTTTCCTGTCTAGTTTTCTCTTTCACTAACAATACCAGCAAGCATGGTCCTCACCTTCCATTCCACGCTGGGTTCCTGGCCCACCCCCCTCAGTGCCCCCTGCCTCAGACCCTGTATTCTCTGCTTAGCGACTCAGCAGATATTCGTGAATAAATGATCAATTTGGTTTCAGCCTCAGTCACTCTCATGGGGACTGAAATACTTATTTTTGAAAATTCTGCTCCATTTTAAGCCTGGTTTTGGTGGGAAGCATTTACTATAGCCAGAAGGCCCACCTGTTTTCAGTTATAATATAGGTGCATTTACTAAATTTTTCTTTATGGATTCTAATGTGGTTTTCTGAAAGAAACCCTTCCCTCCCTTCCGCTGGTGTTAAATATATCCTCCAATATTTTCTTTTAGGTTTATACTACTTTACTGATTTAAGTTTCAATCCACTTTAAATCAATTATCACATGTAGCACAAAATAGATTCCAGTTTTATTTTTTCCTCATGTGTAAGTTATTGTCTCTTTGGTGTATAGACAGATACAGCTATGAACTGAAGCAATGTGGTCTCTATTTCACTGCAGTTTATATCGGGATAAGTGCATTTTCTATTTCTTCTCTTCTAAATATTTTAGCTCTTTCCAGTGATATTTTCTTGCTCATAAATTTCAGAAGCAGTTGGCAAAGCTGTATCAAATCCTGTTGTGGGTTTTTAATGACATTATAGTAAATGTCTAGGTCAATATAGGGGAAATGTATATCATTACAATAAATATCTTTTGCATTTGGTATCAGTTTTATAAAATTCTATCTACCTAGCTAGTACTTATATAAGAACTCCCCCAATGATGTCCATCAACTTTTGATAGCAGTAATGCTGCTGGGTGGAATTTTGGCTGATACATTTTCAGTGTTCGTCTTGTGCTTTTAAGTTTGTTCTCATTTTGCTTTTATAATAAACACGTGCCAGTTTTTAAAAGAAAAGGTAGTTATTGTTTTCTTAATGGCCACAAGGAAGGCTGTGTGGGAGGTCAATTGAGTGAGTATCTGTGACTTCTGCTATGTGGACAGAGAGCACACGTATGGTCACATCCTTTGTAGTATGACTATGGACCAGGCTACGGGGTTGAGAGTGTTGGGGCCTTGGTAAGTTATAGATTTTCTCTTCATTGACTAGTAAAATAATCAGATTCAAATGCTGACTGCCCACTGGCCCTATCTTTTTTTCACGGTTTTGAACTTCAGTTTTGTAACAAAGGAGGAACAGTAACCTCCAACCCTAGGACATTTGTGTGTCTTAATGGAGCAAAACATGGCTACCAAATTCAGCTTGGTTTTCCTCAGGCCAAACCTCAAATCCATGCTCCCCCCAGTCCTACCTTGCTCTCTGTCTCACCCCTGCATTCGCCCAGCCCGATCTGAGATTGCAATCATGTATAAACGTCCCTGCAGTTGGTTGAGAGTGAATTGCCCAGTTTTAGGTGGGCCCCAGAGTGCATGATCTTCTGTCATTCCCACTGACTCCATCGTCTCAACTCTGCTCCTCTCCAGGCTACTGGGACTAACCCCAAACCAGACAGTATACGGGTACTTGCCAAAAAACAAAGCAAAGCCAAAGCCAAAAACAAACGTAGTAAAAAACAAACAAAAACCGCTGTACTGCCTGTATCTACCCTAACTGGAAGGAGGTTGATGTATATGACATCTGTGCCAGTGAGCATCTGGACACTAGCTCAGTACAGAAATGTGCACTTTCTCCTTTTCCTGTGTGATAGCCAGAACTTTTGGCAGAGTGAGTTTCAGGAACTCACTCAGATGGAAGCCACTTCCACAGTTTTCAGGATCACTCCAGCTTCTTTCTCTCTCAATTGCCACATCTTTGTCTCCCAGGCAGCTAGCAGGCACGTATTCGTGGACAAGACACATAAACACTTCCTGCCATGCTGTATACTGTTAGCCTCTTCCTCAGCCTCAGGAACACTTGCAGGACTGGAAACTAAAGTGAAAACAGGACTGGGGTTTGCAGACATAACCACGTTTCTGGAGACAGTGTCTGTGGCTGCTGTGCTGCCAGTGCATCTGTTCACCATTAGCCCTAAGGATGGAGTCGGCATTTTGGTGCTTTGTGGGCCACTGCACTGTATCAGGGCTCGGGATTCCAGCCATGGAGTGGGCTGCTGGCCACAGAGGACATCCCCAGCATGTGTCGATGTTCACAGTCCCCAGGTTCACTTAGTATCATGCTGCGGTTGACAGGGCCCAGGGCTGGGAGCATCCAGGCCTCTCTGCTCTAAGTGGCTAAGGGCTGCAAGAAACTGACAGGAAGTGGTCACCTCCTGCTGGAGAACAGGACACTTTGATACAAGTGTTCTTGCTCCTGGCTCAAGTTGCCCAACTATTCCTGTGATGCCATTTCCTGAGCATCCACTGAGCCTCTGCTGCTGTGAGTCATTGTTTACATTTTCAGCACAAACCTGGTACAGCAGATGGGACATGAGAACTCCTTTCACAAATGAAGCAGCAGGAGCTCTGGAAGACTGAAAAGCTTGCTCAAAGCCACACCACGCAGAGCTCAGTGGCACCTAGTTGAGCCCTCCCTCCATGTCACCTGCTGTGGATTTTGTGAAAACTGGGGACACCACACTGTCCTTTCTGGGGAGGACATGTTGAACCCGACTCAGGGTTCTCTGTGCGCTTGATGGGACCCGGGCAGGTGCGCTGTGATGATGAAGGCTGAGCCAGAGCCTGAGCCGAGGTCCCCTGTGCCTTCCCTAGGGGACTGCATTTAGTTCAAACCTCAGCATTTATGAGTTGTTTGATTGCAGAAAAGTCCATTTATCTGAGTGTCAGAATTCTCCCTGGTAAATGAGAATACAAACACATTTTATGTACTCACATGAGGGTCTCTGGACCAGTTCCTCTTGCTACGAACAGACATGGCTGGGCATAGTGACCTGTAATCCCAGCACTTGGGAAGCCGAGGGAGGAGGATCACTGTGAGTTTGAGGCCAACTTGGGCTGCATAGTGAGTTTAAGGCCAGCCTGAACTGCACAGTAAGATCTTATCTCAAAAAACCGAACAAATGTAAAACTATAGCCGTCATGGTGGCACATACCTGTAATCCCAACACTCAGAAGGCTGAGGCAAGAGGATCGCTGCAAGTTCAAGGCCAGCCTGAGTTACAAAGTGAGTTCAAGTGAACTACATAGTGAATCCCTGTTTCAAAATAAAGAGGCCAGGACCCAGGTGCATGGGTGCACACACAGCCTTGGTGGGTGGACCTACCAGAACCCAGAAGACCCAGGACAGCCGGTCACAGGCATGCAGAGTTATCAGTGAGACTAGCATCATGGAAGAGTCTGAAGCAGCAGCAAGGAGCCAGCAGTTGGGCTCTGGAGAACTCCACCCACAGAAGATCAAGATCACCCAGCCCCCACATCCAGAGGCCAAGATCAGCTCCATGCCCAGCACAGTTCCTACTGCAAACTTGGCTGGAGTACACAGCGCATTTCTGGGATCTGAAATGGACACTATCACAGAAGTGTAAACACAACAGGTATTTTTCTGCTTCTATTCTCCCTTGTTTGTCTGGTTTGCTATCCCTTTCCTGTCTGGTTGGAAGTTGTCTTATTTTGTCTTATACTTTGTGGTTAGTTTTGGTTTTAGATTTTTTTCTTTTCTCTCTTCTCTTTCTCAGGTATACTTTTTTCTTCTTTTCTTCCTTCCTTTTCCATTCTCCCCTCGCTTCCTTCTTTTTTACATTGTTTAGATTTCTTACCTGTTTTCTACATTTTCTTCTATTGATATTTTTTCTCTCTTTCCTCAACTACTTTTTGAATTTAAACTTTCAAGTGAGTAAACACTCTCTTCTCTTCCTGATCACTCCTATGCATTCTATTTCAATCTTTCCCTCCTGTATCTTCCAGTTTCCCAAAACTCGGATGATTATCCTTTGATTACCAGCCTTGACTCTACTTTATTTGGCCTCATTCATAACTTTATCCTCTGTCTTACCCATCTTAACCCCACCCCACAAACCCACAAAAGGATAAAATTGCTCTACTAAAGGGAAAATCACAGCATACAAGTACATGGTATATGTTTCACTTTGTCATATAACTTTAGAGTTTGCTCCTGTGGTTAGAGGTAGCAGGTTAATGGCTACCATAGATTGTCAGTAGTTAAGCTCTATTTGAAACTGTTGTTATTACTAACTGTAATACTTTAGCCAGGATGTCATACATGCTATAATCAGTTTTTCTTCTTTGTATGATACAACCGTTATTATATGAGGGCATAATCACCACCACAACCCAGTATCAAAGGATTCAGTGCTGAGCCAAATAGTAACTTTGCACCCTGTACAAATTGGGAAGGTAGGTTCTTGGGATAGCTGTAAAGAGCCACCTACCTCTAGAGGACGTCCTTGAAGAACAGATATCTTGTAGGGAAGCCTCAGTACTAGTGATAAAGCCATGACAATAAGTCAGCTACAGAGAAAACAAAATAAAATTAAAAATAGAAAATGAAAAGACACAGAAGCAAAATGCCACCCCAGACCCACAGCACACACAGGATAAGCCCAGAACACAATGAGATAGATTAAATTGGAACTCAAACACTGAAACTTTCTGAAATAATAACAGAAGTGAGAAACCAAGTAGAAAAGGCTATAGAGAAATAAACTCTCAGGTACACAAAATATCAAAGATATTAGAGAAGACATAGATAAAAGAATAGATGAACTTAGAAAAATGATGGAAACAAAAAAATGCCTAACAGGAAAGAAATGGAATCCATGAAGTAAATTCAATCAGATATCTAGGAGATGAAAAATTCCACTGAAAGTATTTGAAACTGAATGAACTAATATGAGGACAGAATATCAGCTCTAGAAAATAGGATTGTGGTTAGCAATCATGTGAAGAAAGAATTCTTAAAACTAGCAAGGGTCATGAAAAATCAATACAACAGCTACAAGATGACCCAAAGAAGAATAACATAAGCTTGATTGGGGTCAGTGAGAAAGCTGGATAGCACAAATGCCATAAAAAACTCTTCACAAAAATAATGGCAGAAAATTTCCCAAGAGTGGATAAAGAATTTAACACACAAATAAATGAAGCATAAAGAACTGTAAACAGTCATGACCAAAAAGAAACCTACACCAAGACATATAATAATTAAGATTCCAGAAATCCAGCACAAGAACAGAATATTAAAAGCTGTTAGAGAAAAACGAAACAGATCACCTATAAAGGAAAGCCCATTGGAATCATGCCAGACTTCTCAATACAAACCATCAAGTCAAGAAGAGCTTGGAGTGAAGTATTTCAAGTCCTTGGAGTAAAGTATTTCAACTCAGATTGATGTACCCTACAAAACTATCTTTCAAAATTAATGGAAAAATAAGATACTTTCATGACAAAGAAAAGCTGAAGGAATTCATGACCACTAAACCAACCCTACAAAGAGTACTGAAAGATATTCCAGACAGAGATCAAAATGACCACAGTTTCAAGAACAACAACAGAAAGAAACCACCAGGCAAGGCAAGCAATTAAAAAGGGAAAAAGCAAGGAATCAACAGCAGGCAAATATCATGACAAAGATAAACCAATACATATCAGTTATGACCATCAATGTAAATGGCCTCAATTCACCAGTCAAAAGAAAAAGACTGGCAGAATGGATCAAGAAACAAGATCCAACAGTGTTCTCTATACAAGAAATACATTTAATGCAAATAGAAATTTATAGACTGAAAATCAAAGGATGTAAAACAATTTCCCATGCAACAGGAACCCAGAGAAAAGAGGGGGTCGCTATTCTATTTGTAGGCAATGTAAACTTCAAACAAGGATGATAAAAAGAGATAAAGAACGTCATTACATACTTGATAGGGGAAAACTTCAAGAGGAAGGGATAACAATCATAAATATGTATGTACCAAATATGGGAGCACCCAACTATATAAGACAATTATTAATAGATATGAAAAATCAAGTAAGCAATAACACAGTTGTAATGGGAGACCTTGATACCAAATTATCACAGAGAGGTAGATCAACTAAACCAAAAAACAGCAAAAAAAATATCAGTACTGAATGTGAACAAATGGACTTAGTAGATGTTTTCAGAGTGTTCTATCCAACAATTATTAGAATACACATTCTTCTCAGCTACATAGAGGAATTCTCTAAAATAGACTATATATAAGCCCACAGAAATACATAAGTAAAGGCAAAGAAATTGAAATTATCCTTTGCATAATAATATGCATATGGTCATAATATGGTCCTAATATCTCACCACAGAGCACTGAAATTGGAAACTAATGGCAAAAGAAACCACAAGAACTTCATAAACATATAGAAATTAAATCACACAATCCTAAACAACCAATGGGTCATGGAAGAAATTAAACAATATCTACAATCAAACAAGAAACCAGATATATCATACTTAAACATGGGATGCAACAAAAGCAGTCCTCAGAGGAAAATTTATAGCCATGAATTCTCATATGAGAAAAACAGAATGAGCACAAATAAACAACCCAATGTTGCACCTCAAGTTTCTAGATAAAGAAGGGCAAGACAAGTCCAAAGCCTATACAAGGGAGGAAATTATAAAGATCAGAGCACAAATTAATGCAATGGAGACCAAGTAAACAATGCAAAGAATGAATGAATTGAAGATTTGGTTCTTTGAAAGGGTAAATAAAATTGACAAATCATTAGCCAACCTTACAAAAAAGAGAAGACTCAAATTCATGCGCTGAAGAATGATAAGGGTGAAATCACTACAGATCCTGTGGAGATTAAGATCATCAATACCTACTTTGACAATCTTTACTCTCATAGGATGGAAAACACAAAAGAAACGGTCAAATTTCTAGGAATGTATGAATTACCAAAACTGAATCAAGAAGATATAAATATTCTGAATAACATAATATCAGTTAATGAGATTAAAAATGCAATTAAAAACTTACCAACAAAAAAAGCCCAGATTATAATTGATCCACTGCTGAAGTCTAAAAGAAATTTAGAAAATATTTAATTATAATACTCCTCCTCCTCAAACTCTTTAATGAAATTGAAAGAGGAGTAATACTTCCTAACTCATTCCTGGGGGGAAATATTACCACAATACCCAAACCAGAGAAAGACCCAAACAGAAAGAGAATTACAGGCCAATCTCCCTAATAAACATAGATGCAAAAATACTCAACAAGATACTAGCAAACACAAAGCAGCAAATCATCAAGAAGATTCTACATCATGACCAATTGGGGTTCATCCTAGAAATGCAAGGATGGTTCAACATATGCAAATCAATAAATGTAATACATCATTGAGCCAAAGACAAAAATCACATGATCATCTCAATAGAGGTAGAAAAAGCTTTTGACAAAGTCCAACACTCATTCATGATGAAAATAAACCCTACAGAAAATAGGAATAGATTGTCTTTACCTCAAACTGATAAAAGCCATCTATGACTAACTAACAGCCAACATCATACTAAATGGACAAAAAGTTAAAGCATTCACTTTAAAATCAGGAACAAGACAGAGATATCCACTATCACCACTCCTATTCTGAGTAGTTCTGGATACATTAGCCAGAGCAATTAGGCAAGAGACAGGAATAAAAGGAATAAGGATAGGAAAAAGTTAAATCATCATTATTCACAGGTGATATGATACTCTACATAGAAGATCACCAAAACACCACCAAAATACAGGTAGATTTAATAACCAAATTCAGTAGCACAGTTGGATACAAAGTCAACACTAAAAAATCAATAGCATGATTACACAAACAACAAACTCACTGAGAAAGAAATTATGGAAACAGTCCTTCACAGTAGCACCCCCAAAAAGGAAATACTTAGGAATCCATCTAACAAAAGAAATAAATGATTTGTATATTGAAAATTACAGTACTCTGAAAAAGGACATTGAAGACGATAACAGAAAATGGAAAGATATCCCTTGTTCATAGATATGAAGAATCAACATACTGACAATGGCCATACTACTGAAATTGTTGTACAGATTTAAGGCAATCCCCATCAAAGTACCATTAGTACACCTCACAGGACTAGTGAAAACATACTTAAAATTCATTTGGAACCAGAAGAGACACATAATAGCAAATAAATTCTGGGAAACACAGGCAAGGCAGGAGGCATCACAATCCTTGACTAGAAATTATACTACAAAGCTACTATGATAAAATCAGCATGTTATTTGCAAAAAGATTCTTATCATCAGTGGAACAGATTAGAAGATGCAGACACAACTACAAACACACTTGGTCACCTTATCCTTGACAAAGAGGCCAAACATCAAACATGTTCCCTAGAAGAAAGATAGGCTCTTTAATAAATGATGCTGGAAAAGCTGGCTGTGTACATGCTGAATTCTAAGAACTAGACGCATGTCCATCACTATGTACTAAACTAAAGTCAAAATGGATCAAAGATCTAAGTAGTAAAACAGAAATACTGAATCTATTGGAAGAGGAAGTAGGTAAAATTCTTGAAGACATAGGGACAATAGGGAGACAATATGATGTTTGCACATGTGAAACTAGAATTAGAGGTCTCATTCAACCCAGATATTTCCCTTCTGGGTATTTTCTCAGAAGAATTATAAACATCATACCACAGTGATATATATGCACCCATGTTTATAACAGCATAATTTCTAATAGCTAAATCTTTGAAACAACCCAAATGCCTAGTAACCGAGGAATGGATAAAAAAGATGTGGCATTTTATGCAGTGGAGTACTACTCGCTATAAAGAAGGCTAAACTTGAGCATTTTATAGGTAAATGGATGCAACTTGAAACCATACTCATAAGTGAAATAAATCAGTCTCACGTGTGTAAACATTGTATTGTCTCCCTAGTGTAAGAAGCTGAAAGAGTAAATACAATCCAAAGGTACAATAGATATTGTGAAAGGGCGAACAAACTACTCAAAAGGAAAGAGAAACTGGGATGGGGGGAAAGACAAAAGAAGGCAAAAGGAAAAGTAAATATAGGAATATCTATATCTATATGTCTATATATATATATATATATAGTTAAGATAGCTATACTACTAATTTCTATTAGTTCATTGAAAAGAAAGGTTTGGGCTTGTATCATTTGATCAATTTTTCATGCCTATGTCTTGTAATCTGAGCAACTACTTTGAAGATAACAATAAGAAATGTACTAACAATTGTTACTCTCCTCTCTTGTTTTGAAATTTTATATCATTGTTTTTATTGTTTCTTCTCTTTAAGATAGAAAAGGTAACAGATAATTCATGGGCCACAAGGGTGCCAGCTGCACTTGAGATCAAATGAGATGACACAGGTTAGAAGTCTTGGCAGAATCGGGGACGGCTTTTTGTTATGGACTGTGGACATGTCCCCTGGTATGAAGGCACAAGAAACACTTTGTTTTATATGCAGAGTTCACTGGGAGACCCCTCAGGATGGGAGGACCTGCACTTGGTGGTGGGGTACTGCCCAGTTACCACTCATTCCTCGTCCTCGACGTGCCCTGCACCTGGGTCTCAGGGTATCCACCTTCACTGCCTACCTTCCAGGCTGACACAGCCACTTCCCTCTTTATATGTATATATGTGAGGTATTTTGTTAATTGGGCTTAGAATGCACATCTTAACATAGCAGAATCTACTTTGAGTATATACTTGATATAGAGAAGGTTTATCCTGGCCATATTTCCTCTCCCAGCATTCCTTCCTTCTTTATAGATGAGTAATGCAGCAATATAGTCTATAAATGTTATTTATATGATCTAATATCCTTTAAAGAAGCTGAAAGTAAAAAAAAACAGGGTAAATACACATTTATGGTTTGCTTTATTAAATGTTATTTACTATTTTTGGTTTCTTCTCTTTCTCCTGTGGCTTTGAGTTACCAAGACATTTTCAGCCACTAACTTTTGCACTTTTTTTGCTCTCTTATTTCTATTTTTTCCTTCTAATAGTCCTATTACATATATATTTGTGTGCTTAATTACACTGTGTTACTGAGGCTTTTTCTTCAGTATTTTTTCTCTGTATTCCTTATAATATATACTTTTTATTACTCTACCTTCCAACTCACCTATTTCTGGTTGTGCTATTTCAAATACATGGACAAAATTTTCTAGTAAGCTTTCCACTTCAGTTATTTTACTTTTCAGTTCCAAAATGCTCATTTGGTCATTTTTCCATAACTTCAACTTTGGTGCTGTTTTCTACTTAATGGGATACCCTTTGTTTATTCTAATACTCTATCTCTTATTTTGGGAACATATTATGATGCCTGCATTGATGTTTTGTAGGGTCCAATATTCATGCACACTCAGAGCTAACCCTGATGTCTATCTGTGCATGGTGTATGGGTCCCACAGTTCTATTTCTCTGCATATCTTACACTTGTCTGCACCTGGACATTTCAGACAATGGACTGTAGAAACCTCAGCTAATTCCACTCCCATCACATCCTCCCTGAGGCCTGCTTTTGTTTTCATGGTTATTTGTTTTTTGTTTAGTAATTTATTTGAATTAAGGCTGTTTTACCCATAGCCTTACTGTGTGCATCTGCTTTTGTCTTTCCTTAGGATTTTTCCACAGTTTTCATCCTTTAGTCTAGTGGTTAACCATAGATGAATGTGAGCCAATTATTGGTCAAATGTTGAATTTATGTCCCCTTAGCTATTTGACTTTCACCTTCTTTCAGGGATGTATGTTTGGTTTGGCGAATGCTTTCATGGTTTAAGAGATTTACAGTTTTTCTCCAAGATCACGGAGGAACTAGTAGCTTAAAATACCCCTCTGTAGTCCCTGAAAGGACATAGCCTTGGCACACACACAGTCTTCCAGACCACCAGGGAGGAATATAATTTTATTTTTAATGTTGGTTTCCTGGGCATCCCCCCAATCAGAGTTGCTCATTGTTAACTCAGAGATTGGTCCCTTCACTGCTTTTGACAGCACTGTTGGGCACAAAATTCTCCGCACTCTTCCAAACAAGTTTAGGCTCCATGAAGAGCTGTGGAACTCCCCATCTTTAAGGCCTTTCTCTCTCTCTTCCTCTTTTCCTGTGTAGAATCCCTATGTATACTTAGAAAGGGACAGCAGCCTGCTTCTTCCCAAGTGATATCTTACTCTGTAAGTGGTCCTTGGTTGGGGCTGGTAGCCCACAGTCTTTGTCTTAGCCAGTTTTCTCACTTCTGGGACACAATATTTGACACCCACAATTTAAAGAAAAGGTTTTTTGGCTCGTGTTTTTAGTCCATAGTTGTCTGGCTCCAAGGCAGGAAGGCCTAGCAGAGGGACATAGTATAGGAAAAGCTGCTCACCTCGTAGCTCCCAAGAAGCAGAAAAACAAGAAAGGAACTGAGAAGGGAAAGAAACCCTTTCAGGCTACAGTTCCAAGGACATATCTCCTTTAACTAAGCAACAGCAAGCCAGGTTTACCGTCAGTATAATACAATTCCTTTCCAAACACATGAAACTTTAGGAGCCATTTAGAATCTAATTTATAACATTCTACCCATCTATACCATAACCTTATGCCCCTTGTCCGCAAATGACTCATGCACATCTTTATGCAAAATGCATTTAGTTCATCTTTAGGAGTTGTCAAAGTTCTAACATTTCCTGCATTGCTGAAAAGCCCAACATGAAAGTCTCCTCTGAGACTCAAAGCAAACTCTTATCTGTAAGCCTCTGTAAAAATCCAAAAGTTAGACACTACTAATATTATACAATGGCACAGGATAAACACCCCCATTCCAAAAGGAAGAAATAGAGGGATAGAAACCAATGGCACTACAGCATGACAAAAATACTAAAGCAGTACAAATATTAAATCCTGTAACTTTATTTGCAGCACCAAGGGAAGTCTGTGGCAAGATATGAATTCCAAAAGCTTGAGAAGTCCAACCCATGTGGCATTGCTGGTTGTTGTAGCCCTCATGACCTCTCTCTCAAACTGGCTTTTCTCACTTATTGTGGCTTTCCTCAGACATCCCACATTCTTGGCTTTCCAACTTTCTGGAGTGTCCACTGCATTTCAGCTTCACTCTCATAGTCTCATGCACTACCCTCTTGGGGACATACTGCTTGATCTCCTGGGCTATCTTCTGAAATCTGGGTGGATGCTTTGTTGAACTCACAACTCCTAGATTGTGCATGCTTATAAAACTAGCATCATATATCTGACATCAAGGTCCTCCACCAATTCAAGCAGTATATGGGCTCCCTTGTGTCATGGCTATAGAAGTTTCTGAGTGCCTGAATGGTTGAGCACTGTGAACCAAATCCCAGGGAACTAATTTCCTGGGTATCTGTTCTGGAGCATGGTGCTGATAGCCCAGAATTCCCTTCTCCAGTGAAATTTTTAAAGATTTGCACCCTTGATTCTGCAAAGAGAGGGATTTTTCTGATGCCTGAATGTCCTCAAGCCATTTTTTCTACTGTCTGGATCCAAAGTACTTTGCTTCTTTTGTTTACTAATCTTTTCAGCCACCAAGCTCTCCTCTGCACCATCTTTGTGGGCCCTTACTTTCTAGTAAAACTCAAAATTTTAAAAATTGCCCCTGTTTTCCATAGTAGATATCACTAAAAACAGCAAGTTGTAACCATGCTACCTACTGTCTACATGTTTGGCTACCTTGAAATTTCCTCTGCCAGATTAATTAATTTAGCATCCTTAAATGTAAACAAATTTTCTACTGGAGCATAACACATTTAGCTTGGAGTCCAACTGCCAATAGAGTCCTTGTTCTCAACTGAAACCTCCTGTGTTTGGGTCCTGTTGTCTGCTTTTTTTTTTTTTTTTAAATATTAGCATTCTGGTCTTCTGAGCTCTGACCAGAATCTCTCGTCAAACTCAGCTTACAGCATTCTAGGGTTTCTGTAGCTGAGAATCTTTAAACCTTTCCAGTCTTCTAAACCAGATGGTCAGGTAATGTCTTAGCAATCCCAATGGGGTCAAAATGTGTCTTAGTTGTTTCCCTCATTGCTAGAACACAATACCTCGCACCCACGATTTGAAGGAGAAAAGATTTATTTTGGTTCACATTTTTGTTCATAGTTGGCTGGCACCAAGACAGGATGGCCTATCAGGGGGAGAACACAGCAGGAAAGACTACTCATGTCACAGCATCCACAAAACAGAAACAAGGGTAGAGATGGATATGGACAGAAATCCTCCCAAGCCATGGCCCCAGTGACTCATCTCCTTTGATCAAACCTTGCCTCTGAGCATCAGCACAGCTTTACTACCCCATAATCCAATTACCTTCCACATACCTGAGGATTTGGGGGCCGTTTTACATCTAAACCATAACAGTCTTCTAAGATTTCCTCTCCCTGTCGAACCATCACTCCCATGGCCCATGGAGATGGGCAACTAGAGTTCTAACATTGTCATGCTGGGACAAAGACACTAACCAAAAGTGGGAGCTCGATGGGAAAAGTGAGCATCAACCATTCAAGCCGTGCCCATCCAGAATGGAGGTTATCAGGGAAGGGACAAGATAGGGATTTGTCCCTCTGAATTGAAGCTTGTATTGTAAGCTGGAAAGATGGAGAACTTCTGTATTCCTGGATAAGGTTATCTGGATAGAAGCCCTTAAATAGAATTTATAACATTAAGCTGGGTTGGAGGTAAGAATGGTTTATGACTCAACTGACATAGTCCCTGGCTCTTCCTACCAAGGTTTAGCAGATTTTCTTGGACAAATATTTCTCCACTTGCTGTGTTCCCTTAAAACAACTTTTAGAGATGAAATTGTTTTTCTTTTCCCTATTACTCTCACCATTTAAATTTGTATTTCAGTGGAGAGAGGGTCCACCAAACTTCTTTTACTGCTCACCATTCTGGAAAATCTGCCTCTCAATAAATTCATTTTAAGGAAAACATTTTCATTGTTTTCTAAGTCATAAATCTTCATATTTGTGGTTTGCAGCCTGTTGGAGTTACTATTTTGTTGCTGGGACAAAATACCAGACACTCACAAGTTAAATGAGGAAGGAAAAGTTTATTTTAGCTCACAGTTAGTAGAGGTTTCAGTCCATAGTCAGCTGGCCCCAAGACAGGGTGGCATGGCAGAAGAGAAATTCAACATACTCAGAACCATGTGCTAATACAGTCAATGGACTAACTTACTACACACCCTAATCCCAGTATCACATACCCATGGGCCAGCCACCTCATAAAAGCTCCACCTATGGGTGCATGAGGCTTTTAGGGGACATCTGAACACAAACCATAGCCCAGCCTGACTATAAAAGTTGCAGAAATAGTTCCCAACACCATTAGACTGAAGTAATGATCCCACAGCAGCCTATTTTCCCTGGGACCAGAGGAGAAGCCTTAGCCATAATGAAGTCCACACATATCAGTACACCTAGCCCCTTCGGTGAGGGGAAAGAATCGTGGAAGAAAACTTGTCCTGGGTACTACTTAGGATCTCCCAGAAGCTTCTGTTCTGCTTGGTTTATTTGTGGCCCCCAAATGTCATGCGTTGGAAAATTAATCCCCTGATTCATATTTGAATGGTTTTTGGAGCTAGGACATTTGGAGGTAGTCCATTTGTGGATTATGAATTTATAGGAAGGTAGGGAAGCACCTTTGTTACAAGAAGAGCAGTCTTTGGCATCCTTGTTCTCTCTCCATATGCTGCCTTGCACCACCTCGGGAATCTGCAGAGTCCTTACTAGTGAGAAGATCCTCACCAGACACAGCCCCTTGCCTTGGACTTCCAGCCTCTAGAACTGCAATAATTTTTATATTTCTTTGCAAGTACCTAGTGGGAGGTATTCTGTTACAGTAACAGGAAATGACTAAGACATCCTTAAGTATAGGGGAGAGACAAAACTACACATAGGACAGTGTCTGTCACTGCAGTGTCACAGCCCAATCCCTGCCACCCTAGGCACTCACAGAAACACTCCCCTTTGGTCCTGGCATTCACAGCCTGACTCTCCCTGGGAAGGGATGATTATCCAGGGGGAGTGGAAGAGGGACGATGAAGACAGAGTAGTGGTGGGAATACCTTGACAGTATCTCAGAGGATGTTGAGCTTGGAGCATCAGACTTCTGTCTAAGGCAAGTGCTTCTCTGTAGCTGGGAAAATGGCAGCTGGGGAGGGGGTGCTGTGCAGGGCAAGGGTCCCAGTCAGAGGGCTGAACTTGATCTTGTTGAAACCACTTCCTGGTACTCCCAGAAATGCTGTGGGGAATGAGGCTAGAAGCAAGTTCCCCTGAGGGTCTGGGTGTTGCGTGGGTGGGGTGTGAACTGTTTGTGTCAGTGGGATCTTACTGGGATGTCTAGGTCGGTGGTCCTGAGGGAATACTGTTGATAGACACAGGGTCTTGAAGCAAGATTGATTTGTATCCAGTAATGAAGGGTTTGAACCACACCCACCACAAACACACAATGTAAACTCTGCCCCTGTTTCCAAGAGTAAATGAAAAACATGAGTCCTGATCCCTTTCCTGCCTTAGATTCCTTCACTTGGCCACGGTACAAATCGTAATGTCCTGGCTGTGGCCACATCAGACTTACTAGCAGT
The DNA here is from genome assembly GCA_004027595.1 of Dinomys branickii. Lineage (NCBI taxonomy): Eukaryota > Metazoa > Chordata > Mammalia > Rodentia > Dinomyidae > Dinomys > Dinomys branickii. The sequence goes on along the minus strand of PVLD010018680.1, from coordinate 16,131 downwards.
GAAGGGACTCTATTTAGTCACCATCTATGCAGAGTCTCCTTGGCTGCCTGGGCCTCTGCAGGGGATTTTCCATGGAAACCAGTGAATAAATACATATCCGATGCCACATCAGGGACAGTTCTAGGACCAATAAATTGGAGTTGCTAGCAGGGGACTGCATGACAAAGGAGTTTTACCTTGTTTGCCAACTCCACTCAAGTACTAGGATGCCACTGCATAGACAAAGACTCTAAGACCTAGTCAGGGCTCAGAGGGATAAAGCAGCGCAAATGCAACATTGGTGACATTCTCAAACTGGGCAGATGCCAAGCTATGCAAACCACAGGGTCCATTGCTGGAGTGTTGCAGCCCAGTGCCTGCCACCTCCAGGCACTCACAAAAATGCTCCATTTCAGCCCAAGCATCCACAACCAAGATTACTGGTGATATGCTTGGACGTGAGTGTTGCTACAAGTGGCATTTGTCCCACTCTTTTTTGGTGCCAACTCAAAGTCATCATTTTATATTTCCTCACAGTGATTAGGGAGGTAAGATTATTTGCCCAAGATCACAATGCTAGTGAGTGACAAGTACAGGATGCTCAGTCCCATGGTTAGTCTTTCTTCTGGTCGGCAGGCCCTTGATTGTGACCAAACCTTTCATGTACCAGACCCTGAATGAATCCACAGAGGCAGGCAACAGTGCAGGAAGGACACACTCCCCACAGCAGGTGACAGGGTGAGCTTCCTGCATCCAACTTCTCACTCTCACTCTTCCAGAAGAAGTTTCCAAATTATCAAGTCATCTGGATTATGCTGTTCAGAAACAATGATTGTTGCCCTCACTTCGGGCTTCACTGTTGCAGAAGTGAGTTGTTGAGGATATCTCATGAATCCTCCACCTACACAGTTCCTCTCTGCACCTCCGGCTGCTAAACCCACCACCACCGGCTGTCACTGTCTTATTACCTTGAGCACATCATCTAAAACACCAGCGCTCTCTTGGCTTTAATATTGGAGTCCGGCTTGGATGATTTCCAAGTAAACTAGAAAAAAGAGATAAGAAGACAAGAAAGAGGATGAGAAGGAAGAGGGTGGAGGAGGCACTGGTGGGGGTGACAACGATGGTGATGAAGATGGCGGTGATAATGGTGTTAGTGATAATACTGGTGATAGTGATGGTGACGGTGGTGGTGGTGGTGGTGGTAGCGATAATGGTGGTAACGATGATGGTGGTGGTCATGACGGTGGTGCTGGTCATGGTGGTGAAGATTATGGCGGTGCTGGAGAAGATGTGGTGGTGATTAATGGTGGTGATAGTGATGCTGGTGATCATAGTGGTGATTATGGTAATGATGGCAACAATGGTGATATTAACAGCTGCTGTCCACCACACCATTACTGAAGTGATCAGCTTTCCCATCTGTAAATGGTAAAAGTAAAAGCAGGTATCTCATGGTTTGTTGGGAGGCTAAGTGAACGAGTATGCATGAAGCACAGAGCACCTGTGCCTGACATATAGCAAGATGTCAAAAGTGGCAGTGAGCCTTGCCTTACTGCAAACATTATTGTTAATATTCTGTATAAGAGCCTTCCTACAACATTGTCCTTAGACTATGGCTTGGGTATCAGATCCTTTCATCCTTGTGTGGTGCTTGGTAACCCTAACTGTGGGGTGCCACTGGGATGCTGGTCAGATCCCCCAGAACAAACCCCTGTGCTGAAGGAACTGACCACAAGCCCAGCATAGGAAGTGCAGGTGGCAGCAACAATGGAAACAGAGCATTTTGTAGTTTATAAGTAAGGGCCCCAGGTGTGCAGAGGTAACTTAGCCCATCTCCTTGCCATAGTGACTGTGAGACCAGGAAACCCGGAACACCAGAGAACACCTCTCTGCCACTTGAAGTCACCCCTGATGTGGTGGGGAGGCTTGGGGTCCTTCTTGCCTGGTCTTCCCAGAAGTGTGGGCCAGCTGAGGTCTCCCTGCACTGCCTCCTCAGGCCTGGCACCTATGGGGCATGCAGGAGTCTGAGCATCTTATCCTCAGCTGTTTGTCTCCTGTGGCCCACTCAAGTTCACATTGGAGGGCAGAAGAGCCAGGGCCCTTGTCAGAGCCAGCTCAAGGCAGGGGCTGGAGTGCATGGAGAAGCTGGGCTGCCTCCACAGGCTGGCTGAGCTGTGCACAGACCCACTTCTGTCCTGCTCCTGCCCCTCTCCATGCTATGAGCGAATGGGACAGGGTGAGGCGTGGAGGGGATGGGAGGGTCCTGAGAGGGAACCCTAAGGAATGGCATAGCCTGGCAATGGGGCCCCCAGCAAACAGCCTCCACTGTCTTTCATCATCTTGCCTTCCAGGTTCTAAGTGTAGGGCATGACTTAAAAAGGGACCCAAATCAGCCGGATGCAGAACAAGGCCACACAAATGATAGCAGAGGCCTCAGAGCGAGCCACGACCCCTGACCCTCCCTGCCCCGAGATTCCTGCTTTTTCTATCTGCTAATTTGTCAGTTCATCATAAACCACTTAAAATGACAACACTTTCAGAAATGAAGTGAAAAGATACCTCAGGAACCTGTGTTCCCTTCACATCCATGCACCACAGACACACCACACAGAGACACACATCCATGCACACACTCATAACACACACACACACACACACACACAACTCCCGCGCATGCACTCATACCCACATGCACTCACATAAGGTCATACATGCATGCATGCCCCACAGAGAGGCATACACATGCACACACACTTCCACACACCCCATAAAGCACTCCCACATAATCACACATGCATGTATACCCCACACAGACGCATGCATACAGACACATACTCCCATACACCTTACATGAGCACTTACACACTCACAAATGCATATATACATCATACATGGCCACATGTGCACACACATCCCAGATGTGTACTCACACATCCACATCCACATTTATACATGTCACACACATCACACGTGTATACATGCTCGCACACAGACCTACACATACACACACACACACACACACACACACAAGCCCCATCCAGCACTTTCACTCAGCCTTCTGACTCACAGACCATCTCTGGAGCTAAGAAACTGGACCTGACTCTGAGGGCCAGGGTGAAGGATGAGAAGTGACCGGGGATGACAGGCTGGTTACCTCTTCCCTGCCTATCTCTGGGTACCCACCAGACTCCTGTATTGCATTGGTGCCAACCAAAGCTCTGTACACAGCTGCTGTGCCAGTCACCCCAGTCACCAGCCCATGTTGCATGGCTGGTTTGTGGCATGGCCAGGACCAATGTGGGTCAGAAGTGTCCTCCCTTGGGTGTGCTGCAGGCGCCAGGGTGTTTGCTGATTTAATCTCAGAAGAACCCACAAGGAGGTTGCACTTGGTCTCCCTGGAGAAAGGGACCTTCCACAGAGTGAGAGAGCTGGGCTGGGCCTCACTGGGGACAGGTGGAAGGACTCTGGGGTTTCCTGGATGACAGTATAAACAATTGGCACTGTGCAGCGATTCCTAACAAAGGTGGGCAGATGAGCCCTGCAGACCATTGACAGTCCTGGCACCCTTCCATCATGTTCAGTGACACTGAGGCCATGGGAGAGATTGTGGAATTCAAAGCAAAGAGCCAAGCAGAGACACCAGCATGTATGCACCAGTGGGCCTGCTGTGTCCCTTGAGGGCACCCAGCCCACAGAGCTTGGTGCCAGCTCTCTGTGGGACCATGAGTGCCTGGGACTTCCCTCTGTGTTCTTCCAATACAGCAGGACACACAGCTGGGGGTGGCCACATGAAGGGCCAAGTGTGTGAGCCAGAGGGCAGATCCGGGGACAGTTGGGTGGTGGCTCCCCCTGGTGACCTCAGTGACAGCAATCAAGACAAAGCAGGACCTTTACTGTCCATAGTGTGGGAGGGCAGCATGGTCTCATGTTCTCTGCATCCCCACACCCAGGGGTGTCCTCCTCCCTGGGTCGACACCTTCCCATGCTATCCCTTCCCCCACCTGGAACTCCCCTGGAGGGTTTGCCTGCTCTTGGCTGGGTTTCTGAATCCCGGATGGAGCTGTGTGAGAGCTGTGTGGGGTCCTGCAGCACCCTCTACTGTCCTCTTGTCCTACTCCACCAGGCAGGCCTAGGGCTGAGTACCTAGAATAGGACCTGGGTCCTGGCACACAGAGGCACTCCCTGCTTTTGTTAATGCAGTTACAGGTTGCTCCATGCCGAGCTCCAGCCTGGAGGGTCCCTGCTCAACTGGACTGTCAATCCACCTGGAGCCACAACCTGCCATCACCTGGCCCCTCACACAGGGTTGGGAGACACCATGAAAGGCAGCCTCCTGCTGCAAGGTGGTCCGCAAATCAAGGGGTCCAGACTCATGTACTACAGATGGAAGATTATTTTAAAATAATTACAGAGCCATTGGAAGTTGCAAAGAAGGCATAGAGCGTTTCTAGGCCCTTGTCCAGTCTCCTCCAACACTGCATAGTGTACAACTATAGAAAAGCCAGGAAGCTAATGTTGGCAGAGGCCACAGCCTTATTCACATTCTGTGCATTTTGCATGGGCTCATGTGAGTGTGCATGTGCTATCTGTGCAACTCTGTGACTCCTACAGATTTATGCACCCCTCCACAATGTTCAGTCTGTCCGGCCCTCACTACATCTGCTGGGAATTGTCTTCCTACAGTGTCACTCTCTCCTCCCTGTCCCCAACCCTGGACAACCTCTGATTTATTCTCCTCCTCCATAATTTTGCTATTTTCAGGCTCGCTTTTATCACTCACCCTGGTTGGCCTGCTATTGTTTATGTTCTTGAGTGTGTAGGATTTTCTTCCTTATTGCTGAGTATTTTTCCAAGGTGTGAACACACTATAGTCTGTTTGACCACTCACCCCATATCTGGGTTGTTCTATTTTCATTATTACAAATAAAATTGTGACTGATGTTCATCTATGGGTGTGTGTGTTAAAGGATGATTTCATTTCTCTAGGGCTGATGCCTAGCAGTGCAGTTGCTGAGCTGTAAGCAGTTGTAAATAGTGTTTAAGAAATTGCCAAACTTTTTCCAAAGTTACAAGTACTTTACATTCCAACCAACAAGGAAAGCAGGACAAAGTGTCTCTGTATTCACACTAGCATTTTGAGTTGTCACTCTGTGTGTATGCGTGTGTGTGTGTGTGTGTGTGTAGTATGGGGGATTGAACCCAGGGCCTTCTCACTGAACTACTTCCCCAGACTTGTTTTTTATTTTGAGAAGATTTTGCTAAGTCACTAAATTGCCCAGGTTGGGCTCAAACTCATGAGCTTCCTAGACCAGCCTCCCAGAGCACTGGGATTAGAAGCCTGTACAACATCTGTTTCTTCCACTATGTTTTGCTTCAGTCTGTTATGATTTGTATCTAACTGTCCCCCCAAAGCCTCATGCACTCATAGGCGGGACTTTTTGGAGTTGGTTGGATCGTGGGTGTGTGATACTGGGATTAAGGGTATGTGGAACTAAGTTAGTCCACTGTTTGGTTTAGTATAGTTCTGGGTGTGGCTGAATGGATTTACTTCTGAGAGCAGAGTCCCACCCTGGGTTTCGGGGGCGCTACCCAAAAGGCTTGCAGCCCGGATGGGATAAAAGGGAGAAGCAGAGCCATGGGTGTAGCTCAGTGGTACTGCACCTGCCTGACATGTGGGAGGTCCTGAGCTCGAGTCTCAGTTCAAAAAAAGGAAAAGCAGACTCCTCTTGCTGCTAGCTGCCAAAACTTTAATCCATTAACTTGGATTAATACCCAACTTGGTGTTGGGTATTTGTCTCAGCAATGGAGAAAAGTAACTATGACATAGCTCCTCCGCTAAGTCTGTAGTGGTACCTCAGTGTGGTTTAAATTTGCATTTCCCTGCTGGCCAGTGATGCTGAACTAAAGTTCATGTGCATATTTTCTGTCTGTAAACCCTCCCTGGCAAATGTAAACTCCTCTTTGTCCATCTTTTAGTTGGATTTTCTCCTACTATTGAGTTTTGAGGTTTCTTTAGACAATCGTCTGTTGTCAGCTGCATGGTCTGCAAACCTTGACTTGTCCTCCATCTTTCTTAGAGGGTCTGCTGCTGAGAAAGTTTAGAACTTTTTTCTTGATGCATAGTTTATCAACTTTTGCTTTTATGGGTTTTACTTTCCATCTCAAGTCTCAGTTTGTCAAACTCTAAGTCCAGAACAGTATTTTTCTTTTTCTCAAATCTTTTTAGCTTTACCTTCTACATTGAAATTTATAATTTACATTAAGTTAGTTTACATAGAGGATCTGGGGTTTAGGCTGAGAGCCCCTTTCTGCTCCTGGCTATCCAGTTGCACCAAGGATGCAGCTGACCCCTCCTCTGTTGAGTGTTGGATTCCTTTTGCACTTTGGTGAGAATCAGCTGGGCTTGAGTGTGCTTTTGCTTCCAGACCCCCTGGTACACTTGTTGACATGTGTCTATTCAGCTCCAACACTGCACTCTCTTGATCACTGGATTCTCCTTCCATCTTCTCTTCCTCTTCCTTTTCCAGACTCGTGTGGCTATGCTGGGGCCTTTGGCTTTCTGTAGAAATTTCAGAATAAGTTTTTCTATGTCTAAAAAGGCACTGCTGGGGTTCTGAGGGATCAGAGTGCATTTACACAAGCTTAGGTTGGTTTTCTTCTTGCTCGGTGCCCTTCAGCCCTCTCCACCCGCTAGGTCGGAAGCTGCAGTGCTCTCCACCCTAACACTGCAGCCACTGAAGTCTGCTCACAGTGCCCAGGCTCTGCCTGGTCACTCTCAGCCCTTTACTGAGGTAGAGAGTAATGCTGCTCTGTCCTCTGTTCCCTGGGCAAGGAAATGTTTGTTCCTCTAAGTGTAGAGCCCCTAGAACGTGGGTGAGGGGCACATAGCTCATGGAAGGGGCCCTTTGGTATCATGAACTATGTCTTCTCCACTGGAGAGTGATCCTGGAGAACAGAACCCCACCATGACCTGGGGCTCTCAGTGATAAATGGCCCCCAGGACGCTCGTTATCCATGTTGCTTCCAGAATACTGCATGTGGCCCCTGTGGTCTGCTCCTGTGTGGAACAATGTGGCCTGTGGGCAGTAGCTCAAGCTGAAGATTGATTACATGTGCGGGGCTAGATCAAGGCCAACCTCAAGAACACAGGGCGTCTGAAGCAAGCTAGGCGAAAAACCTGCCAAGTGTTGGGTGGCTCTTTTTTTCAACCAAGTGAGGGCTCCACCTGACCTCAGCTTCCTGCATTTTCACCCTTGCTTTCCTTTCTTCACGGTCCCTCCTCTGGAGTTTCTCGGGAGCTGCACTGGATGCTTCAGTTGCTCCCCAGAAAGTGTAGTTCAGAAGGCTGCTGGGGCTCCACACTGCCTTGGCACAGAAAGGGGGGTGAGGTCTCCTGGAGTTCAGTGGCTCCATCTCTTCATAGGAACCTGATCCAGCTCTGCAGAGACAGAGACAGAGCCCTCCAGTGATGGTGAGACTGAAGTCCCTGCTGCCTGGAAGTGAAGTTTATCTGATTTAAAGAAAGAAACCCACCAACCATGGCTGTACTCACAGCATGGGGTGTTCTGTGCTCTGCCACACGGCCTAGACCCAGCTGCTTTTACCAGAGGATCAGAAACCGTGTGGCTTGTGTCAGTGCAATACTCTTCATGCTCTGTTTTCACTGATGTCTGCTCTGAAGGCTCAGAAGGGGCGTCATCACCAGGAGGAGGATTAGCCCCACACAAAAGGGGATTCAAGGTGCTGATGGTTCTGTGGGAGGTGTGAATGTCAGCTTCCAGGACAGGCATTGTGACTGCTCTCTCTTGGCACAAAGTGCAGGTGCTCTCTGCACTTAGGCCCTGCACTGTCGTAAACTCACTGGCTGGGTGATGGTGCAGTAAGTTGCTGATTCTTTCTGCAAAAGCCTCAGTGTGTACATCAGGGTCCACATGTGTTTTGGGGGAGCTGAATATGGTCACAGAAATCTCAATCAATTGTTATGATATTTTCGTTTTTACTTGGCACAGGATACTTGCACACAGTGATGGGCACAGTGTGACATCTGGGGGCATGTACATGGTGTTTAAGGGTCAGATCAGGGTCATTGGCACATCCTTCACATCAAATAGTATCACTTCTTGGGGTTGGGGACGTTCAAAGTTGTCCCCTTGCCTGTTTGAAATGGTACCCACACTCACCCCAGTGTGTGCAGAACAGCAGAACGGGCTTTCTCTGTCCAGCTGTTGCTGATTTTGTTCATTATCATCACAGTGCTTTTCCCCACTGGGCAGATAGGGACTAGCCAAGGAGAAAAGGAACTTACATGCAAGGTCTCTGGCCCTGTGAAAATGAAGAGGGACAAGCTGCCCATGGGACCCTGGTGGCCCCTGTCCTGGGCTGCAGGTAGCATTCATTCTATTCCAAGAGCAGAGATCCATCCACAGCAGTTTCAGCGTCCCGTTTTCCTGGCTAGCAACATAGTCTTCTTTTTGGTTTTTTCCTTTCTTTGAACTTACTTTTCACTGCTGGAGTCTCTGACTTCCTGACTTTGGAATGTGTCCCCCTGACAATGATAAACCTCACGTAGAGGTTGGAGGGGTCAGGGCCCTTTGGGGGATGCTTTGCTACCCCGCCCCCCGATGGCTTCATGTCAAGGGCAAGGTTTAAATAACCTGTGTCAGCTGCATGTTTTAAAGGGATATAATAATGAAGCGTGACAGTATCTGAGGCTCAGGTTTGAGATGGTGGCTCCACCCACCCCCAGGGGCCCAGGCCACACAGGCTCCCTCCACCTGGTCCAGGCTGGTTCTGTACCCATGTGACAGCTGTCAGTGCCAAGGCACTGAGGTCAAGCAGTCATGCCGTGAGGAGTGGGGTCAGTGTGCTGGGCATCCTGGTTCACAGATGCCTTGGTCTGAGGTAGGTGTTTGTGTGTGTGTGTGTGGTGCAGGTATGTGTGCATGTGTGCACATGCCTATGTAGTTATGTGCATACATGTGTGCATATGTTTGTGCATTTTTATACTTTGTGTGCATATAGACATGCATATACGTGTGTGCATGCATGTGTGCAGTTGTGTGTATGTGTGTATTAGTGATAAATGTGCATATGCATAGATTCTCCTATAACTAGAAAGGCTTGAGTCCTGATAAATCTGTCATAAGTGAGAATGTTTCAAGTCAAAGTTGCATTTGATACACCTGACTTGCAAACATCACAGCTTCCCAGCTTACTTGAGTCTGCTGGGAACACACACATTATCTGACAGTTGGGCTAGAGCGTCTAACACAAAGCAGACTTTATAACCAAGTGTTGAATATCTCATGGACCAACTTGAATACCCCACAGAAAGAGAAACACAGTGGTCAGATGTGTGGACTTTCACACCACCATGTTGAAGTAGTAGGTGAGGATGTGGTCATGTGGCTGGAGCAGTTGGCCGTAATGTGCCAATTGAAGAGTCTTGTTCTGTGTTTTGGGTTGTTTTGTTTGTTCTTTTTTTTTTTTTTTTTTGATACAAGGTCTCACTATGTAATTCAGGCTGTCTTAGACCTTACTATGTAGTCCAGGATTGGCCTTGACCTCACAGCAATCCTCCTGCCTCAGCCTCCTAAGTGGTGGGGTTACAAGCGTGTGCCACCATGCCCACTGAAGAGACTGGTTAACCCACAGGCTCAGGGCAGCAGCTCCCAACCCTGACATGGGATCAAGCTCAGCCCTGCATCTCATATCAATCTTCTGACACAAGAACTCACCGAATCTAGCACCTGATACCAACCTTCCAGGGGATCTCCTGGGTCAACTATCAAAGAAGACGTAAAAGGACAGCAGTGATGGACGTTGAGCCCCTGCCCTCTTGCTCTTGCATCAGTCCAGTCTGTGTGCAGGATGCATTTTCTCTTTTTCTTTTAAAGCACCCTTTTTTCCCTGAGCACTTCTTTTGTCCTTCCTTTCCCTTTTCTTTTCTTACTTCTGCCCTAAAATAAGCAGTAATCTTTCACATCAACAAGTATCCTGACCAAGTCACTGAATGGGACAATAGGAACTGGGAAAACACTGCTGATCCCCACTCCACCCAATGATAATAAGGTTGAAAGATCACAAATCAAACCATGGCTAAGCTTAGGACCACTTGCATACACACACACACACACACACACACATCAGAAATAAAACGGCATTTGATATGTTCATTTGCATTTCCTATGTATCTCAAAGTTGTAGAGAGCAAGTTTCCTGTCCCATCAGAGGGCTCTGTGGTGCTGTGAGTTTGCAGAGCTGAGCAGGTCCAAGGAGAAAGTGTACTGGTGGCTTGTGACTGGCTCTTTTGGGCCCTGAGGGCTCTGCATTCCACTGGTGAAGCTTAAGCCTGCAGGAAGCCCTTTCCCTCCTGGAGCCAATGCCCACCTTTCTGTCCCTCTGTAAAGCACAGTGGTAATCCAATGCATCTCCTGCAGGTCTGGAATGTGTTACGGAGCTTGTATTGATTCTGCGTTATAACTCAGACATGAGAAGGAAACCCCAGAAGGATTCCTCTAAGTGTGTTCCCTTCCCAACTTCAGACCCAGCATGGTTCAGGGCAGATGTAAAGGTTCTCATCGCTAGAGGAGAGGGTCTCCTGGGCACCCTGGAACTGTGGAACATGTCAGATGGGGCAGCTGGCTAAACAGCACCCCCACTTAGGTCTCTGAACACAAATCCTCTCCTATGAAGCACCTGGCCCTCCAGATCGTGGGGGTCTAGGCCACCTCTGTGCAGTGTGGCCTGGAAATAGAGAACTTAGCACTCCTGCTCTGCTCATGGGAGCCCGCTCTGTACACCACATTCCTTGCTGGTCTCCATAAATCCCACTGCTGTCAGCTCGGGTTTTACTCAGGAAGTGAACACAGGCAGTGGCCAAGAAGAGCACATGAGCCAAGTTGTCCACTTGAATCCATTTAACATCTAATACTGAGAGGTAAGGAACGGAGGGGGGAAGGAAGACGAGAAGCTCTGGTGGAAACCTGTGAGACTCGGCGAGTACTTGGCCGAGCACTTGGCAGGGAGCCACCAATAAATCACCAGGGGCCTGCACCTCGCAGGGAGCCCTCGATCCCTGCAGACCTGGCAGGGTGAGACACAGGGGGAAGTCAGTGTGTTCCCAGGGAATGTAAAGGAATAGGGTCCCTATGCCCTGGGGGTCTGCACCCACAAATCAGAACCCAAAAATCCCCCTCGGTGCAAAGATAGACTGGCCACACAGCATCATCAGAGGCTGCATGACCAGGTGGGTGCTGCTGGGCCCTGTTGTGGGCCACATTACCTGGAGACAGCAGTGCCAGGAAGCAGTGTCCCCAGTGAGTTCATCCAAAAAGGCTGTGTCAGCGTGCACCAGTGAAGGGCATTCACTTCCTTACTCCTAATGCAGAGACAGTCACAGAAGCAATCCTGGCCACCCCAGCCCGGGCTCTTAGAGCTATCCCCGTGACCTGAACATGATCGACACCACTCAGCACCCACAGAGGTCCTGAGATCCTAGGGAACATCTGGAGGGGAAGTGAGCATGCAGCTCAGGGCTGACCCCACAGCAGTTGTGCCAACTGAAGAGGTGGGCAAGGGAGAGGCAGACAGGGAGAGGGAAGCTTTAAAGCAACAAGAGGAAACGATCACCTACAAGGAACCCCAATATGACCACAGCTGATATGGTGCCCAACTGTAATCTCAACACTCAGGAGGCTGAGGCCAGAGGATCACAAGTCTGAGACCAGAGTGAACTACAGAGTGAGTTTTAGTAAGAAAATGACACAAGGTGACAACTAAATTCCCAACAACTAATGAAGAAAATCAGGAGTTAGAAATAAGGGAAATATAACCAAACTTATAGACATCTACTTGCTGTCCTTACCATTCCCAGCTTCTTCAAGAGATAAAAAGGTGTGTGAAGTAACTGTCATAATAGCATATTGCTAGAAGTACAACATATGCAGATGTAAGATTACAACAATAATAACACAAAAAGAGGGAAAGAGGGTAATAAAGAGCTAGGGAGTATGATGGAAAGATTCAGTGAATGAATAAAATTTTTAAAGTTTATTACAGTAAAAGACACATGGCCATTAATCTCCTCAAAACACTCCCCCTCATTTTTCGCCAAATCACAACAGGGAGCCGCATATATAATTTTAAATTTTCTAGTGGACATATTAGAAAACTAAATAAAACATTTAAGTATAATAATATATTTCATTTAACCCAATACCTAAAGTATTATAATTTCAACATGTATTTACTGTAGCATCACTAATAGTGTATGCTCACCTTCTGTGCCATATTTCGTGCTTATGCTAGTGCCAGTTTGCAGGAGCCACATTTCCAGGGTCTCCCCAGGGGACCCCAGTATCAGCCTCCCTGAGCTTTGTATCCACAGCAAAACCTGGATTTTTTGGATTTGCTGGTACCCAGATGAAAGCCTAAAAGAAGTCACATGAAAAAATTCTTTTATTCCCACTAGAGACAACAACAGCAGTAGCAGAAACCACAGCAACTGTGAACATGTGCTATTACCAGTTCTCCGAAGAGCATCAGGCCACAGGCCCTGTGCCCTCTCCACCTGGTGCAGGGTTGGCCCTCTCGCTGCATCCTCTACAGCTGAGATAGCTGAGGTCAAAGTGGCATAGCTCTGACCATTTTCCAAGTTGCACAGCTCATGGGGAGACCAGGGCTGGGTCCAAGCCACCTGATCCTAACACCCACAGGAAGGAACAAGGGATGTAGGCATGGAGAGACCACTCAGATCTCGGTGGCATTGCACTGGGTTTAGGGAAGCAACTTCCAAAGCTACAGCAATCATTCCTCAGTTCATCATAATGGTTGAAATTATAAATATATCCAAAGGGAAATAGATGTAATTCTCAATGATTAAATCAGAGGTTGTATTGGAAATATATACAGTACGTTGCATAGGCCACATTTAACCTGTTGAAGATGGTGTTAGAGACTATAGCTAGCACTTTAAAATGAGGTGTGAATTGGATGTAGTGATTTTAATTCCTATGTGCCTTGAGCAGTGAGCTCTTACACACTCTCATGCCAAAGCTGTGTATGCCCTTGTCAATAAACTGAGGCCGTAGGCATTATATTTCAGGAAAATAATGTTTGCTATAACCTTGCTATTATCCTGCTATTTCCAGGATTTTTCCTTTATCTACCCACCCATGTATTACAAATTTAATATTTTGTTTAATATGATAATCTCTTTTAATACCTTTTAGCTCGTTTACATCTAGTATAGTTACATTAAGTAACAATGATAATAACAGCTAGTATTTTCATTCAGACCTGACCAATTTCAATCTATTTCTCTATTTTGATTTGTTCTTTTTCCCTCTTTTCTCAGTTTCTTTTGGATTGATTGAAAGTATTTAAAGATTCGATTTTATCTCTATTGTTGGCTGATTAGTAAAGACATTTAAAGAAAACCCTATTAAGATGAACTTGTTTGATTTCCCCAATGTTTGCAGTAGCTCTTGGGTCTTTCAACTCAGACTCCTTCACACAGCACAACATCTCTGCCTAGGTGGGAGCTGCAGCCTTGGAGCCCTGCAGCCGCGCCTGCCCTCTCTGCCTGCGGGCGATTCTTCCCATAACATTTACTTCACCTCTATTACACACCACAGTGCATTCTCATGGTATTATTTTCTGCTTTTAATGTTCAGCAAAAAAAAGAAATCTATTTTCAAAAGTGGTTTCAGCAATGAGAAAAAATGGTTCTTATACCCATGCACATATTTATTATTCCTGATGCTCTGTATTTCTTGGTTTTGATCCAAGTTTCCATCTGGCATCATTTCACTTGCCTAATTAACTTCACATTTCTTGAAATGCAGGTCTATTGGCAACAAATTCTCCCAGTTGTTATTTACCCAACAATGTTTTTATTTCATCTTCAGACTTGAGAGATATTTACATGGGGTATAGTATCCTAAATTGATGGTTCTAGGTTTTCTTTCAGAGCACTCAAATATTACTTCATTGTACTTTGGCTTGGGACAAGAAATATGCTTTGTCTGGAACAAGAAATTTGCTGTTACCCGCCTTACTGGTCCTTCATATGTTGTCCCCTGCCCTCACCTTTGCTTTTAACCTGATATCGGCAATGAGGTGGTGATGTGCTTTGCTGTTATCTTCTGCGTGTGTATTGGTCAGGTGGCTTGCGTTAGACCTTTAGGTTGACAGTTTTCATCAGGCCTTTGAAGAGTGCTTCCATTTATGTTCTCTAACCTTCTACTGGTCATTCCCCTATGTGCCTCCTGCTCCCCGGGACTGCCATTCCACATAGGCCAGGCTGCTTGCTGTTGGATCTCTTATTAGTCAACATCTAATCCTCTCTGTGACTTGTGGTAGTTTGTATTTTTACATAGTTCTGCCTTCTCATCTACTGAGTGTTTTGATTCTTCAGGATCTAACAGGCAGTCATTGCAACCCAGTAAAATTGCCATGTTGCAGATGGCAGCTTTTCTGCCTGGAGTTTCCAGCTCACTCTTCTTCCTATGCATCATCTTTCATGTCTCGTTGCCTTCTCTGCAGACCCAGGAGTGTATTTACACTGGCTGGTTAAATGGCTGGGCCTGCCAGTCCCTCCTCCCTCTCCTCATCTCAGTATCTCTCAGCAACAACACATGTTGACGGATTCTCTGCTGTTTCTGGTCACACTTTTCTGTTTCTATATGTGCCATCATGGGAGGATTTCAATAAATGGAAAAACATACCATGCTCATGGTTAGGAAGAACTAACATTGTAAAAATGGCCATACTACCAAAACTGTTGTACAGATTCAGTGCAATTCCCATTAAACTACCGTTAGCATACCTCACAGATCTAGAGGAAATATGCCTCAAATTCATCTGGAACCAGAAGAGACCCAGAATAGCAAAAGCAATCCTGGGCAATAAGGACAAGTCAGGTGGAATCACAATCCCTGACCTGAAATTATACTACAAAGCTACTGTAATAAAATCAACCTGGTACTGGCTAAAACACAGACCTGAGGATCAATGGAACAGACTGGAAGATGCAACCACAACCAAAAACCCACTCAGCTACCTAACAATTGAAAAAGGAGTCAACCAAACCCACTGGAAAAAAGATGGCCTGTTTAATAAATGGTGCTGGAAAAGCTGGCTTGCCTCTTGCCGAAAACTGAAAATAGACCCCAGTCTATCACCGTGAATCAAACTCAGGTCAAAATGGATCACAGACCTCAATATTAAAACAGAAACTCTAAATCTATTGGAAGAGAAAGTAGGTGAAAATCTTGAAGACATAGGAGTAGGCAGAGAGTTCATGAACAAAAATGAAACTGCAAGGGAAACACTTCAAAGAATCAATAATTGGGACCTCGTTCTACTGAAAAGTTTTTGTACATCTAAAGAAATCACCAGCAAAGTAAAAAGAAAACCCACAAATTGGGAAAAAATCCTAGCTGGCTGTCCCTCAGACAAAGGTCTTCTATCTAGAACATACAAAGAATTAAAAAACATGTACCTGTCCACATTCAAAGACTCAATCCAGAAATGGGCATCTGAGATGAATACACACTTCTCAGATAAAGAAGTACAAATGGCAAATAAATATATGAGAAAATGTTCCACATCCTTAGTCATTCGAGAAATGCAAATAAAAAGAACATCGAGATTTCATCTCACCCCAGTAAGACTGGCCAGTATGAAAAAGTCATCCAATAACAGATGCTGGCGAGGATGTGGAGAAATAGGGACTCTGTTACACTGCTGGTGGGAATGCAGACTGGTGCAACCACTGTGGAGAGCCGTTTGGAGATTTCTCAGCAAACTAGGTCTAGAGGTTCCATTCAAACCAGATATTCCTCTTCTGGGTATTTTCCCAGAAGATCTGAAAACAGCATATCACTCTGATATATGTGCACCCATGTTTATAGCAGCGCAATTTGTAATAGCTAACATGTGGAAGTAACCCAAGTGTCCATCCACAGAAGACTGGATTAAAAAATTGTGGCATTTTTATACAATGGAATATTATTCAGCTATAAAGAAAGACAATTTTGGGAACTTTGTAGGCAAGTGGACAAAACTGGAGTCCATACTCATAAGTGAAATAAATCAGCGATACATGTGCAGGCAACGTATTATATCACTGGTGTAAGAACCCGA
>PVLD010018679.1:0-38401 GCA_004027595.1 Dinomys branickii | reverse complement strand
ATGTTAACAGTAGTTTGATGGGAATTGCATTGAATCTGTACAACAGTTTTGGTAGTATGGCCATTTTTACAATGTTAGTTCTTCCTAACCATGAGCATGGTATGTTTTTCCATTTATTGAAATCCTCTTCAATCTCCTTTTTCAGAGTACTGTAGTTTTCACTGAATAAATCTTTCACATTCTTTGTTAGATTGATTCCCTCCAAAGATCTTAACCTTGAGACTTCTGCGTTTTCCCTGATTTCTCCACACCCCACCCCCCGGCTGTTCCTTAGCATAACATCAGCTTGGTAAATGAAATAAACAAATATTTACAGAGAGAAGGTGGAGGGAAAGACGGGTGAGGGACAGCTGTGATTACTGACCCATCCTGCCCCTGCTTTCCCTCAGGAGGAGTGGTTTGGGGGACGAGCTCATAGTGCAGTGAAGAGAAGCTTTCTTTCTTATGCTTTCCTAAAGACCAGGCATGAGCAGTTGGAACTTGAAGTTTAGAAAAAATACATTTATAATAGCATCAAAAGAAAAGCACTTGGGTGTAAATCTAACAATGCGTACAGGGTCTCTACGTGCAGACCACGTAACACCAGTGGGAAAAGTCTAAAGGAATGGGAAGACGTTCCGTTGCTGCACAGCCAGCACAGAAAAATCAATCGTTTTCCTCTCTACCAGCAAGGAACAACTGGGATTTGACATTTAAAAAAGATACTCCTCATTTATAAGCCTTAGTGCTTTAGAGTCACACGGCCCATGTGAGCACCTCAGCGTGGTGATTAGCAGTTTCAACCAAAAAGCTTCCATGCAGAAGCCCAGGTCCCAGCCACAATTTTGAGTCCAAATGGTGCTTTGAATGCCTCTAATTATCCCTGGATTCCTCTTAGGCATCACTGGTCCTATTTGTCAAGTCTTTTCTCCAAGCCTCTTTCATTCATACAGCCAATTTTCCCTCAGAAACTCTCTTTCCTCTTTCTTTCTTTCTTCCTTTCTTTCTTTGTTTTTTTTTTCTTTTTGTAGTACTGGGGACTGAATCCAGGCCTTTTGCACTGAGCTACATCCCCAGCCCTTTTTATTTATTTTATTATTTTATTTTATGTCTAAATTTGAGACAGCATCTCGCTAAGTCGCTAAGTTGTCCAAGTTTCGATCTTCCTACCTCAGTCTCCAGAGTGCTGAGATCATAGGTGTGCACCACCATGGCCGGCGCCAGTTGGCTACGGGCATTGGTCCCACAGCACCTCCAGCCCACCACGTCCCCCACCCGTGACCCAGGGGCTGTCACCAGCCATGGGCGCCACTATGCTCTTCTTCCCCTCGCCGCTGTTCCACCTCGGCCCTCCCCACGCACAGGCCGAGTCTCCGAGAGCACACTTATGGACGATTCTCACTTAAAGTGCTTTCTTGGGCTAATAGTTGTATATGTGAAGCCCACACTTGCCATATGGCTTTCTTCCCAGCGAGAGGAACTCTCCAATTCATATATTTTGGGGGAAATGAGATTTCCCCCAGATGGCCCCTCTGAAGCACCACGGCAAGATCAGGGTTTGTGTGTTCCTACAAAGGTCCTGGGCCGAGGTTAGACTTGCTCATGTTTTTCTGCTCCTACCAAGGGTCATTTCGTCCGTGCACCTGATGATGGGACACAGCCTGACTCTCAGCTAAAAACACACCTGGGTTTAGGAAGATGTGGAGCTATAAACCGGCGCCCCCAGGGAGGTGGAGAAGCCTGCCCGGGCGCTCACATAATTTCAGACCAAAGGCAGAGAGAGGAAGAGCAGGAGTCGTACAGAGATGATGCACCAGGTGTGCGACAAGCTCCCCAGCCATTCTCGGCCTTAGTCGCAGTCAGGGCAGCCCCGCATCTCTACTGGGAAACATAGCTCCCCTTTTAAATCAAGAAGGAGGGAAAGAGAACAACAGCACACCCCCAAACAGAGAATGTTTTCTTTTGTAACGGGAAGCAAACAGCGCTGATGGCTTTCACAGCTGCCTGCCAACACGGAGCAGAAGCAAGCACAGGCATTTTCTGAGGTCACCTCATGTACAGACGTACAGTGAGTACTAGGGCAGATTGTAAGCCCAGGAATAGAAGGACAAAGAAACAAGCTTCTGCTTTTTCTAGGCTTCTGCATCCAACACCAGCTAAATTAAACTTTAAAGCAGAGAAATTTGCACTCCAAGAAGCGAGTCCCCGGGAGTTCAGTCAAAACCTCCCTCTGGTAGGAAGAAGGTGTCATTGTAGATGAACTGGCTGATGGCTGAGCAGGTCCAGGCCACGAGGCAGGCCTGGCTGAGGCTTCTTATATTCTAGCTACGCAGACTCCCAGGCTGTGTGGCAGGTTCACTTCAAGCCTGCCATTGACTTGATCTTTGACCCCAGTAAATCATTTAATATGCCATGTGCTTTGTCCATATGTTAATGTTGGGTGTCACTGGGATGAGAATTCCAGCATGTCTGGGCCTGCAGCCACGAGGTCCTTCCCCTCGGAGCTCCTAGGAAAAGCCTTCCAGACTGGCCTGGCACAGGGGCCAAGGGATCTGGAGGAACCGGACTGAGATGCCTGCAGATGGGCAGCACAGCCTCGCCTCGGGTGTGGCGGACAGGGAGAAGGCATTTGTTCTTAGTTAACAAAACTGTCACAAAGCTTGTGTGGTCAGTTTACCTCAGGCAAGAAACTCTCCAGAGTGCAGTGAGCAGGGAATGCTGGATCCACCCATCTAACCGTGTGACTTTGAGCCTGTCACGTAGGCCAAGCTAGTTTCACAAAATCAATGAAATGGCTGGAACTAAAGGTTTTTAATAGATTGAATAGGATAGAAAATGTCAGCACTTCATCCATATTAAGGATTACTATATATGTGTGCATGTGTTTCCTGGAATCACAATACCAATAAAGTTCTCACTATGGGTAAGAAGTTTCCAAGCCAGCAGCCTAGCCCGCAGGTTTTGATTCCTCCTCTGTGCCTGGGCTGCAAGGTCAGGGCAGTGTCCCTGCGGAAGTAATGAAGGAAACACAGGCCAGGATGGGAGGACCGCAAGTGTGAAAGACCCTGAAGGAAGAGAGACTAAGCAGAGAAGGTCTCTGGGAGTATGGGTGAGATGACAGTGGGGACCCTTGGAACCCTCAGAGAATCATTCCACTGGGGCGAGTGGCCGGGCACAGTGACACACACCTGGAACCCCAGGTACTAGGGAGGCTGAAACAGGAGGCTCCCAGGGTGGAGCCCAGTTTGCCACACAGTGAGGCACTATCTCAAAATAAAAAGACTAAAAGTGCTAGGACCCATTTATCAACTTATTTAAAAATTTTAGTTTAAGTCCATTTCATGGATTTTGTGACCAGCTCAAGTCTGGGGCTCAATGGTATTGTGCTCCCTGGGCTGCATAATGACTTCAAGACCAGCCTGAACTGCATAGTGAGACCCCCATATCTGGAAAAGAAAAGAGGACAGCATGGCACTGTTTAAAAGAGGAAGTATAAAGGTGCCCCAGTAGGGCTGGGGATATAGCTCAGTGGAATAAGCGCCTGCCTAGCAAGCGCAGGGTCCTGAGTTCGATCCCCAGTACTGCAAAAAAAAAAAACAAAAAAAAACAAAAAAAAAAAAAATGAATTTGGAAAGGTGCCCCAGTGATGAGCCCCATTTTCTGAGCATCCATTCAATGACTAACTTGCCAGGAGCTGCTCCAGGTTCTAGGGCGCAGCAGTCAACGTGCCAGGACTGCCGCCTTCAGTGCTGTCCTCTCAGCCACGGCCACAATCACATACAACTAACTTCAGAGCACAAAAAATGCTACTGGGGAAAATAAGGAGGGAGGAACAAGGGGCTGGTGGAGGCAGGGCTCCCTCAGGGAGCGAAACCCTGAGCTGGACCAGATACCTGCTGCCCTCCGACGGCGGGACCTCAGACGTGTCACCTACATTTCAAGGCTGTTCCTATGATAAACGATGCTTGCACGCATTTCACACGGCTTCTCTGAAGAGGAAATAAGATAAGGTACAGGAGGTTTGCCAGACAGTGCAGCCTGCACAGTGTTAAGGAATAGATTTTGGAACAATAGTTAAATAGCTGGGTGTCTGATGCTATGTTATTAAATATATTAGAAATATATGTAGAAGGATAAAGAAGAGATGGGCATGGTGGTGCACACCTGCAATCCCAGCACTCAGGAGGCCAAGGCCAAGGTCACTGTGAGTTCAAGGCCAGCCTGAACTGCAGAGTGAGACCCTGTCTCAAAAAGACAAAAAAGAAAAAGAAAATGTGGTGGTTGATTGACTGTGTCAACTTGAGAAGTTTAGAAGCTTAACTAAATCAACTCAGGAATTCTACACCCCGGGGTGTGGAAGACCTGCCCCGGGTGCCCACTGCCTGGGTGGTATAAAAGGGAAGAGAGGAGGGTGGCCGGGCTCCCGTTCTTCAGAGGGGTTCCAGTCTTTGTCCTCAGTTTGGACGCCACCCCGGGCTTCTAGCACAGACTCCTCAGCGTCTGCCTGGCATCTGTCAGCCTTCTGTCACAGACCCGCCAGCCTCCTGGTACAGATTTGCATGGGACACTGCGGTGAGCTCCAGACCTGGGCTGAAGCCTTCCGCCTCCAGCGCGCAGACGCCCTCTGCACCCTTCCTCATCTGACTGTGGCCAGGCACTAGCACTGTAAGCCAACATTGTAATTTCTTATACACTTGTATAATTGGCGTTATAGCTGTTTCTCTAGTAAACCCTGACTCATACAGAAGAAAGAAAGAGAGAGAGAGAGAAAGAGAGCGAGAGAGAAAAAAAACTAAAGAGAAAGCAGGCCTTCTACTTTCGGACAGGCTGGAGAAACCCTGCCGAAGGTCGACGCTGATCTCGAACTCCATCAGTTTGGTCCTCCCGGAAGCAGGTGCTCAGACGGCGAGGTGTGCAAGCAGCTGGGGGTGAAGGTGGCACAGGAGGTGTGAATAATACAAGAGAGAGGAAGCAGACCTGGGAAGGAGAGGCCTTAGACCGTGCTGTGGCTGAATATGTCAGAGTCTCCTTTTCAAGTCTGAATAATATTCCATGATGTGGATGCACGCATTTCATTTATCTACATGCCTGGTCTTCCTCTGCCCACATTTTAACCAGGTTGTGTGTTTTTGTTGTTGCTGCTATAGAGTTATAGGAGTTATTTATATAGTCTGGATCTTAGCTCCTTATCAGAGATGTGGCTTGCAGATATTTACTAATATGTGACTTTTTAAAAGTTAGAAGTACTGGACATGTTGTTATGCTCCTATAATCCCAGCATTCTAGGAGGCTGAGACAGGCAGATGGGAAGTTCAAGCCTAGGCTGGGCAGTTTTGTGACTTAACAAAACACTATCTCAAAGTCAAAGAGGGAAGCGGGGAGGTAGAGATACAGAGAGACGCTATAGCTTAATATATGCAAAGCTCAGGACTTCAGAGCCCAGCTCTGTGATTGGACAGATAAAGTCTTTTTGCCCCTCACTAGTTATAGAACTTTAGGTTTTTTACTTAACCCTTCTAAGACTCTGTTACTTTATCTTTAAAATGGGAGTAATATTAGAACCCACACATTCCAAGGTTCATGTGAGGATTAATTGAGATAACGTGTGTACAACATTTAAGGTAGTGTTCAGCATGAAGGAAGAATTCAAGAAAAGCCTACAAGGCACTAGAGGAACACTGCAGGCAGGTCTGCACTGGACAAGTGGTGTCCCGCCCCCATGAACAAGCATCTCTGCGCCGGATGACCAGCCACCCTCCCCAACAAGAGCAAGTAGCCCTGTGCTGCAGGGAGCCCCCGACACACGAGCATCAACCTGCAGGGTGCCCCATCCCGTGCACCAACTCCAAGCAGGCTCTACGATTTTCTTCCCCTTGGCATGGGGCAGCAGAGGTGAGGACTTAGCCAACCAACCTGTTCCTGGATGAGGATAATGCCCAGGGAGAGGAGCACCCAGACCTCCTGACCACTGACATTAGGTCCAGCAGTCTACTTGAACCCCTGCCCTGAAGGCTACATCCAGCAGAGACCAGAGGGCCGACTGTGTTTCCGACCTACCAGTGGGGGCAAGGACATGCCTTGGGTTACACAGTAACCACAGTCTGGGGTGAATGGACAGAGGGCCTTCTGTGCCGGTGGGGGCACCTCACAAACCTATAGGCCCTAAAGCTAGGTGGAGAAAACCGTGACTGACTGGATCCCAAGACTGAAGATCTTCGAAATAAAGCACTCATTCAAAAGCACAGGATTTGTTTCTGTTTGAATAAATTATCTTCAAATTTTACTCTTTTTAAATTATTTGTATTGGCTTTTCTAGGGTTTGGAGGTTTTTGCTCCCTTTGCTTTTTTTTTTCTTTTGACTTTTTTCTTGCCTTTTCTTTTCCTTTTCCACTTCTTCCCTCTTTTCTTTCTTATCTTTATTTTATTTGCTCTGTTTTCTCTCTGATGATCTTTTTTCCTCTTTTTGTTAATGTCCTGTGGCTGTTTCCTAACATAGTAACTTTGTTTTACTCCTCAGTAGGGGCCCCACATTGCTTTCCTCTCCTCCTCCTCATATCCCACTGACTAATTCCACAAATTTTGCTTTTTTCATTCTCCACTTCTCCAGCCCCTATCTTCACTGATATAACCACTAAGCCTTATGAATCTCTAGATAGCTAGTTAACTTCACACTACTGCTGCTGAATATGTTCTAATGTCAGTAGAGGTAATGTTGTTCCGTTTAGTAGATATTTACTATGGGTCATAGTGGTAACCCCACTGCAGGTCCCATTTGGTTTGTCTTTGTGTGCATGTTATAACTACACATCTCTGTTCTGCGGTTAATGGTGGTACATTATTTGTCTTTAGTATTTGTCTACTCAATTTGATGATATAGTTAATGCTGATTTTATTATTATAGCAAAGGTGACGTAGTTGTTGCTACTAATTGGTTTTCTTGTGATGCGAGTATCTGGATTGTCTTGGAATCATTCACAATGCCGAGGCCAATTCCTAGAGAATTGGAGAGTGGGCCAAACATGCTGCAGCCCCCTCCCAAGTGAATAGAAGTGGTTGGACCCTGGGTGTTTTAGTTACTTTTCTCACTGCTAAGACAAAATACCTAAAATCCAAAGTTAAAGGAGGAAGAGTTTATTTTACTTCACAGTTTGTGGAGGTTTCAGTCAATACTTAGCTGGCTCCCAGGAAGGGTGGCGTGACAGAGGGGCATGGGCAGAGGCGAGATGGCCCATGCTGTGGCAGGCGGATGGCCGTGTAGCAGCAGAGGCATGCCTCCCTGCGCCTCCTATTCCATCCAGGCTATAAGCCTATCAGTGGTGCTGCCCAGGTCAGGCCTTCCCATTATCCAAACCCAGGGAGGTACTAAACCAATTAATAGATTAATTTAGTTATCACACTCCTTTAATCCTCTTCACACACCCTAGATCCAGCCATCTCTGAAAAGACACACCTAGGAGTATGTGAGGCTTTGAGGAAGACATCTAGATACAAGCCATGATGCGGGGACAGAGGCAAAGGCAGATACTTAGCCACACCCAGAGGGCAACACAGAAAAGACATTACCTAAAAAGGTCTCCCTACTAAAAACAGAGCTGTCCACTCCAATCAACCCACAAGCCTCAAAACACACAGAAAAAAAAGAGGAGAGAAAGAAACATGACAAGAAAAACCAACAAAATGCCACCAAAGCCAGACGTGCTGGCTCACGCCTGTAATCCCAGCACTTGGGAAGCTGATACAGGAGGAGCATTGTGAGTTTGAGGCCAGCCTGGGCTACATAGTGAGTTTAAGGCCAGCCTGAACTACATAATGAGACCCTGTATGAAAAAAAAAAAAAAAAGGTGCCTAAATCTCCCAACTTCTCTAAAGCTGATCCAAAGGAAGGAAACCAAAAGCCACATAGCCAAATGATTCAAAATGATATCTGGGTAATAAAAAATAGATCAATAGGCGTTTCACACGTCACCAGAGGATATAAGTAGTAAGATATTGGGCCAAAATAAGCAAAATGCTCAGCTAGTCTGCAGAAGAGATTAATAAAAACTAGCAGAGCTAAACAAAACGATGCCAAACATGGGTGAAAAGCATGGAAAAGAGTTAGAGTCCATCAGAAGGCTCCAGATAGAAACTCAGGAATGTAAAAACTCTATCAAAAGTTTGGGCAGCAGAAGTACCCAGTGTGAAGATGGAGTGTCAAAACTGGACTGTTGTCCGGGGCCCATTAATGAGAGGAACTGTAAAAACAAGATGTCATGAGAAGTACATCCAACAGCTCCGAATGACACAGAGAGGACTAATATTAATTGGAATCAATGAAAAATCAAAAGACAGAATAAATGGCATTTAAAAATACTGAAATAATAGCAGATGACTTTCCAAATAAGGAGAAAGAATTTAACATATAGACAAGTGAAGCAAATAGAATCCCAAATATCCATGATAAAAAGTGAATTTCAAAGGCTTTGGGTGGTCTGGCTGGCTGTGGACCTAGACGGCTGAGCTCCATGCTGGGGCGGCTGGACAGCACCATAGTCATGAGTCTGGGAATGGCCTCGGAGATGATGACCACTGGGTAAGGGGCAGAGAAAGATCCTGCCAGAGGAGCGCCACCCAGACACTGGAATATAGCAACATGAGAGAGACAGGAAGAAGAGAAATGGGTCTGCTGGACCCAGGCAGCAACTGAAATGAGAATTGAAGCCCTCAGAAAGAGCAAACAAGACCTCTCCTGGAGGAAAGGCCTCCATGGCGCAGTTGGAGGGAGAGGAGACGGAGAAGGAGGGAGTCACCGCTCTAAACACACCCTCGGCCTGCTCCCTCATTCTGGCACTCACAGGTTCAGCTTCAGAGGCTGGTGCTCACAGGAGCTTCCCGGCTCTGCCAAGGGAGAGCAGAGTTCTGAGAGCTAGTCCAGGACCAGAGAGGAGAAAGCGCAGCCTGGAAAAGAGGCAGCAGCAGTCAGGAGGAGTTGTTGAACCCAGTGTGAGGATGTGAAGTTACAACAGCCACTAAAACAGAATCCCTACTCTGCAGCAACCTTTCTAATCAGTGCCCAGAGGCAAGGCAGAGTCAGAGCAAGCAGCACACAGCCTACCACACCCAGCTCTACACCCGCCCCAAGGCTGTCACCTCCTGCCTCTCCACTGTGTGAGCAACTACCAGCAGAGAGCAGCAGAGAGCAGCGGCAGTGACCCCAGGGCCACAGCAACTCCCAGGGATCCAGCTAAAGAACAAACGGGAACAGCAGCACAACAGCAAGAGAGCTGCAGACGGAGGCAGGCTGCATGGCCCCATGCCCTTCTCACTCCAACACCGAGCAGAAAGCAGGAGCTGAGTTACCAGGCTTCAGCTCCCACCCTGAACTCCCTCTCTGAGAACCTTGAGGCTTGGTAACCCGAGCACTCAACATGTGTTCCTGACAGCAACGGGCTGAGTGCATGGGCTTCAGGACTCACTCTAAACTACTAATATGAGCACCTGGAGGGACTTCATATTGCTTGCATATATGAAACTTGTATGAACCCATAGCGACAAATTACATGAAAACCAGCAGTCCTGGAGTCCGAAAGATAACAACATACTCTACACAGCAGACCCGAGAAAATCCTCCAATTCTTTCCTAGAACTAATAACTAAACTTAGTACACACCCTGGACTACCGCAGTGAGCATGAGTGGGGGAGACCTCACTCCATTTGTGCCCAGCACTGTAAGTGAGCCCAATGCCCAGCTGCAAGGGGCAGGAAGTGGCAACACTGGAGATCGAGAGGTGGGAGGAGGCAAAGACCTGGAACTAGGGTGCAGACCCAGTTCTCTAGCTGGGTGGGGACAGCCTCCAAAGAGTCATAGGCGGCCTGCAGGGAGACACTAGTGGCCTACAAGGGGACCCCAGGGGCTTTGATGGGGAGCTCAGCAGCCTGAGTGGGGAGGGGGCTCCCTCCAGGCTACGTGAGAACTCTAAGGACCTGGACGGGGCCTCTGGCAGCACAATGATGGGGCAGAGCCCCGCGGTCCACACGGGTGACCTTGTGGACCTGACCAGGCCCCCAGGAGCATCTCGCCAGGGCATGCAGAGGCAACCCCATGGACTCGACCATGGCCCCCAGCAGCGCAACATGGCTCCATGCTGGAAAAAATAGCAGCATCAATTCCCACCCTGCTCCAGCTGGAGGAAAAATTGTATATTTTCCTTTTTTTTTTTTTTGCGGCAATGGGCAAGCTTCAAAGACAGTTTTCCTTCTTTTAAAATGTACTGTTGGTCAGGCACGGTGACACACAACTTTAATCATATCACTTGGGGAGGCTGAGGCAGGCGGATCCTAAATTTAAGCTCACTCTGGGTAACTTACAGACTTAATTTGACAGTATCAAAACAAAAATTTAAAAAGAGCTAGGGATATGGCACAGTGGAAAGACCCTGGCTTCAATTACCAGAAACATACACACACACACACACACACACACACACACACACACACACTCATACACTCACACACTCACACACACAGACATATCCCTAAGCAGAGTGGCTTATCCTTGTCCTTCTAGCAGAAGGCTGAGGCAGGGTGATCCCTTGAACCCAGGGTTTCCAGGCAGCCTGGACAACATAGCAAGACCCTCATCTTCTAAAAATTGGACTAGTTAATTAAGTCCTATTGGCAGCACTGAGCCACAGTCTCTTGCGGGAGGGAAGGACCAGTTGGTAAGGGATGACCCGGGGAAGGAAGTCCCAGAATCACTGAAGGTCCTTCCTCTCCCTTGCCCCACAGCCCTCGTGCTACTTCTGCCCTGGCTGTGCCGGTCCTCCTCTTCTTGTCTTTCTTCACGCGCCCCCTCCCACCCCATACCCTGGGAACACAGCGAGGAGAAGCACAACAGCCACGCAGCCCTCACTCGCCATTGTGTTTTCCAGCCAGACCTGAACGGGTGATCTGCAGCCCTCGCTCACCCTCCCTCCTCGCTGCCCCTCTCGCTCTTTCTGTGTGTTCTCTGCTCAGACTTTTCTTCAGGCTCCGAGAAAGCCATTCCCTCCCAGCAGCGTGAGGACACAGAAGCCTTGGGTGACAACAGCAGGCACAACCTGGCTGTGGCAGGTCCCAGGGCCGCCCAGGGCCACCAAGGGCCTCAGGGAGGTGCTCTGGCTGACCACCGGGTCCTCCCCTGCACAGCCACACAGAAGACCTCGCTCTCCAGCACGTCTGGCTGAGGCCTCCCCAGCCCTGGGTGAGGAGTCATCACCCCAAGCTGGAGCAAACCTGGCGCACTGGGCTGGCGACTGATGAGAATGAAGGAGAAATACGCCTTTTTCATTTTCAAAGCAGCCTGGTGGGACTTTGTGGTTTCTTCCAACAGAGTAACTAACTCCCAATAGGCAGGGCTTTCAGGGTTGCATGTTTCCACATCCTGGTCCTCATGAGGAAAAGGTCCCAAAGAGGCTGGCCTGTGTGAAGATTTGGGGGCACACATATAAGAAATGATTAATAAACCACAAAACCGAAGCTATGCGTCAATTAGTGTAAAAAGCGTCTCGCTGTCCACTTGCTGCCCTGGTCCTGAATTCCTACTCAAATGTGTATTCAGAATAACTGCTGGTTACCAAGCACCAAGTTAGCGCTGAGAACTGAGTTCTGTGTTTTAATTACTATTTAATTACTAACATTGACTCATTTTACTTTCACAACAGTGCAAGGTAGGAATTATTTATTGTTTATTCTCTGGGGTATAGAAAAGTTAAGCATTTTCCCTAAAGTCACCAGTTAATATGTGGCAGAAGAATCTCATCTCAACACAGCGATCTCAAAATCATCAGGAAGTTGGGAAAGAAATCAGGCGGGAAGAGCACCTGTATTTTCCATGCTATCGACTGACAGAAAGTGTACGGAAAGCAGACCGGCAGTGCCCTGTGCACGGGATGCAAGGATGGATCCCAAGAGATCCACTGCACACATGAAATGCGGGCAAGCCGATGCACCCAAAATAGGGCCCAATAAGGTTGAAAAGAAAGCAAAGACCAAGCCCCTGCAAATCATTCCTGCCAGTATTTGTAGTGTGCTGTCCCAGTGCAGCAGGGTCCAGACTCCCCACTGTGTGTTGCCTCTGGATCCTACAGGGGAGGAGGAGCTGACTGGTGAGGACTCCTCCCACTGGAGGCCACTGAGGCAGGCAGGGACCCTAGAAATTCTCTGCATCCCTCAGTAGGGCTGATACAATGCTGCTACTGAGCAAATGTTAGTCTAAGGCAACAGTTCTTGACTTTAGTTTTTGGTACTTTAGTTTTGGTTCTGAGGATTGAACCCAGGGCTTCAAACATGCCTTACCACTGAGCTGCTTCCCCAGCATTACTGTGTTAGAAATGAAAACTGAGAGCTTTAAGGTAGTTAATTTGCCAAGCGTGGTGGCAAATGTGTGTGCTAAGCAAACGCAGTACCACTGAACGGCGCCCCTGGTCCCTCTCCTTGTAGGCTAAGTCATCTTTGTAAGTGACAGAACTTTTTTGAAGCTCATCTTCTTCAACAGTGAAAGAGAATCATAGCATCCTCCAGGAAGGGTCACTGCCCTGATTCAACAAGATAATAATGCACTGCACGTGAGGGTCTCAGCTGAGTGCCTGGCACACGACAGAGGCTCACTCTTAGTGATGGTTACACCTGCACAGAAAAGCAGAAGCCAAGATGAAATAGCACAGCTTCCAGTATCACACATGTGTGGGTTGGTACCTAGGAACTCTGGATTTGGGTGACTCTCTTCACCCCCTAATTGAAATAATGTCTGGAAATTGCCAGCAGTGCAACCCATGCCCTAGAGATGGGCACTGTTGTCATTATGGAGTGCCACTAACCCTCACGGGAGCCTCTCCTCCTCAAGACAGTCTTCATGCTCCGGTCCTTGGTGTCCCCAGAGACAAGCTGGAACACCTGGTGTTGGCGGGGACATAGCTTGGTGGCAGTGTTTGCATAGGCGTGTGAGGCCTGGCTTCCCTGAGGAAGGAGGAGAAAAAGGTTGGCTCCTGGCCCTGGGAAGCTTTTCCGAAGACTTAACCCAGGCCTGGAGGTGCAGCTCAGTGGGCTAAGTGCTTGCCGCTGAGCACTAGGGCCCTGAGTTCGATCCCCGGTCCCGAAGACTTAACCCAGTCTCCTAAAACCACCACCTGGGGATGGTGCCAGGCCACAGGGTGACGAGGGAGCCACCGTCCCAGGAGCCACCCAGGGGGCGAGAGGCTGCCAGGGCGCTGCAGTCAGACTTGGATTCAAATCCTGGCCTGTCTATTAAGCAAAGGACCTAAGGCAAATTACTCAGCTTCTGTAAGCCCAATTAATCATCTGTAGTTGGGATAAAGGTAGAACCAGTGCTGAATGTAAAGAGTATTAGGCACAGTGCCTCACACAAGAAAAAAGATAAAAATAAATGTTATCCCCGCTGTGCGGCTGCTGCTGCTGCTGCAGACACAGCATTGTGAGAGGAATGTGCTCAAAGGCCACATGCCCAGCTGGACAGAGCCCAGGAAGGTAGCATGGCTTGGAAGACATGACCTGGCCATCTTCTGTATCCTTCCAGAGTTTTCTTCAGCAAGCACTAATCCTGAGGGTGGTAGGAAAAGTTTTTAAAAGGGGAGGCAGAGCCAGGCGTGGTGGCGCACATCTGTAATCCCAGCGCTCGGGAGGCTGAGACAGCAGGATCAGTGTGAGTTCAAGACCAGCCTGGGCTACAAAGCTAGCTCAAGGGGAGCCTGAACTGCACAGCGGGACCCTGTCTCAGAAAGACTAAATAAATAAATAAATAAGGAAGCAGAGGGAAGAGAAACAGAAGGAGGAGGAGAAACCAGAGGGGGAAGAAGCACAGGAGAAGCTCAACGCCACAGCCAGCTCCACCCACCCCTTCAGAAGGCCTGGGCCTGGTGGATGACTTTAGGAAGCCCACGAGAGAAGCAGCCAATCAGAAGACATGCAGGGTCTCTCTATTGACCCCAGACCGGACCGTGAAGCTCCTTGGGGGAGAGGACACCCAAGAAGACTCAGGAATAGGGAAGGAGGGGGGTGTAGAGGAGCCTAGACGATGGGAAAGAGCATAGGCAAGAGCCTGGATAAGGGTGTTGCCAGGGGTTGAGACAAATACGCTTATGGGCTTATGGGAAGCCGAGGCAGGAGGATTCCAAATTTAGCAACAGCCTGGGCAATTTAAGAATTTAGTGAGATCCTTCTCAAAATAAAAAATAAAAAGGGCTGCAGCACCTACTTGCCCCGCTCACTACAGAGGCCCCGGGGTTCAGTCCCCGTGGGGGGGGCACAGTTGAGTAGGTATTTCTGGTCCAGGAACTATCACAAAGAATCAACAACTGGAATCTCACTTTATTAAAAAGCTTTTGCACAGCAAGAGAAACCACCGAAAGAGTGAAGAGACAACCCACAGTGTGGGAAAACATGTTTGCCAGCTGTTCCTCAGACAAAGGACTACTGTCTAGAATATGCAAAGAACTCAAAAAAATCAGGCATCCCAAATTTAAAGACACAATCCAAAAATGGGCATCTGAAATGAATACACACTTCTCAGATGAAGAAATACAAATGGTAAGTAAATATACAAAAAAATGTTCAGCATCACTGGCCATTTGTGAAAGGCAGATTAAAACAATACTGAGATTCCATCTCACCCCAGAAAGAATGGCTGTCATCAAGAAATGAACCAATAACAAATGCTGGAGGGGCTGTGGGGAAAAGGAACCTTCTCCACTGCTGGTGGGAGTGTAGACTGGTGCAACCACTGTGGAAATCAGTGTGGAGATTCCTCAAAAACCTAGGATTAGAGGTCCCATTTGACCCAGCTATCTCCCTTCTGGATATCTTTCCAAAAGAATTAAAAACATCACACCACAGTGATATATGTGCACCCATGTTTATAGCAGCATGACTTGTAATAGCTAGATCCTGCAAACAATCCCAGTGCCCATCAACTGAGAAATGGATAAAAAGATGTGGTCTTTTTATATAATGGAGTATTACTCAGCAAAGAAGGATAAACTGGAGACTTTTATAGATAAATGGATGCAACTCAAGACCATACTCATAAGTGAAATAAACCAGATGCACACATGTAAACATTGTATTGTTTCCCTAATATGAGAAACTGAAAAAGTAAATAAGACCCAAAATGTATAATAGGTATTGTGAAATGAGAAGAAACTTCAAAAGGAAAGAGAAACTGGGTTGGGGGAATGGAGAAAAGAAGGAAGGGAAAAGCAAAAAAGGGAAAAAAAATATATATGACAGTTAAAATACTAATTTATTTTAGTTCATTGAAAAGAGGGGTTTGTGCTAATATTGTTTGGACAATTAAATGCTAATATCTTGTACTCTGAGTAACTAATTTATTAATTAACTTTTGCTTAATTAACCACAATGTATTAACCATTGTTATCCTCCTATCATGTATTTTTTGAAATTTTGTTTGTTTTTTCTTTAAAATAAAAGTATTTTTAATATGCAGAACAGTGCTGAGCTCTAGGGTTCAGCGGGGACTCTGGTCATTGTGCTCACAAAGCACCAGGATGGGTCGCCACACGCGCTGAGCTCAGGCTCAGATTAACCCCCATGTGCGCCTCTCTGCACGCAAGAGGATCCTTGTGGAAAAGAACAGATTGTTCCCAAACCAGGAGAGGTGTTTGCACAGAAAAAAAGGATATTCCAGAAGGAATGAAAAATACCTACGGTACAGGAATAAATTCTGCCTACAATGCCAGTCATGGTGGCGCACGCCTGTAATCCCAGCTCTTAGGAGGCTGAGCCAGGTGAAGCGACACAAGTCTGAGACCAGCCTGAGCAACATAGTGAGTTCAAGGCCAGCCTGAGCTGTATAGTGAGATCCTGTCTCGAAAACAACAATAAAAATTGTGCATGAAAGAACCAGAAATAAAAGTTAAAACAAACAAACCAACCAATGAAGAATGGATACCTGGGGCAGGAATGTAGCTCAGTGGCACAGTGCCTGCCTGGCAAGCACGAGGTCATGGATTCGATTCCCCGTACCACAAAAAAAAAAAAAAAAGGCCAAAAGAATGGATACCTACTGCCACACAAATGGACGTGGAAACGTGTGAGTGAGCAAAGCCAATCACAAAAGACCACACATCGCACCTTTATATTAACCACTTACCAGTACAATTATTTAAATACAGGATGAGCCAAAAATGCATATTTTTATTAATTTTTGTAGGACAATATAACAGAAAATATAAAAAGGACAATTTTATCAAATGTATTCAATAGTTTGTCTGTGTATGGCAAACCTTAAAACATTCAATACACAATGCACATTACAGTCTGGACAGCCTATCTGGTCTCTTTCTGAATTACTTTTGCATTATTATCTGTCTTTGAACAACACAGTTTACACTGTCAGGCTGGTCTTTCCTTTTTCCCACAGGTGGTGGGATTTCAATAAAGTGTCTACAGTAAACATAATGACGAAAACACCGGCAGGTGACAGCCTATCTGATGTCCCACCCGCCTGTACTTTTCAGTTCTTCGGTCTGTTAGACCCAATCGAATGGCAAATGGCTTTTTAAACAAATCACAGACAGAGGCCATATTGTTTGGTCCAGAAGGTGCGTAAATATTTTATAATAATACATTTTCCTCGTTTTTGGATTACAGGATAGCTTGTTAGACATTAGTCCGCTCCGTCGGTGCCACCCGTAGAATTGTGATAATCACTGACCACTACTGGGGTTTTTTTAGTTTTGCTTCTTCTTTCAAGTTCTATCATTTCAGTATTATGAACAGCTGACAGTCAGCAAATGGCATTTTTTTGTCTTTCCATTTTATAATATAGATTTTTCCTCTCTGCTGTGCTAACATTTCACCCTTTTTCAGTTTTTTCTTTTACAGATCTTTTGTCACTTCTTTCCTATAGTGGTTGATTGAGTGTGTCAACCTGAGAAGTTTAGGGTGTAGGAAACCTGTCCATACACTGAAGACCAAAGAATCCAGCTGAGGGCCTGGATCCCACAGTAATGTCCTGCATGAGTCCAGCTGAAGACCTAGAGCCCATAACAATGCCCCCCACAAGTTCAACTGTAGGCCAGGAGCCCATGACAATGTCTCATGCGGGCCTGTGTTACTGATCTGCACTGGGAAGGTCCCAAGGTCAGTGATGGAAGCCAGAAAATCTATGCCCGCTGGATGACGGATCTATGCCAGCAGGCTGAGGGATCTGCACTGCAGCCAGGAAGGGACGCTCAAAGTAAGAACCAGAGCTCTCTCGAAAGGTACCACAGCCGTCCTCAGTGACAGTGAGGTCTCAAGCTCCTCTGATGATGAGAGCAGCCGGGCTCCTATTGGAAAGCCAGCGCAACGAGCTTCTCCGGGAGTCTGAGCAGTGCACCATCTTCCCCTCCAGAGCCAGGAATTGATGCTGAACGTGAAGAGCAGAGACCCCCCCAAAGTGAACCACAGCCGTTCCCAGCGACACCAAGGTCCTGAGCTCCTCTGACGATGAGAACAGCCGAGTTCCTCGCCAGCACGACAAGGTCCTCCAGGAGAACCGACAGCTCCCTAGCAACAGCTTCTAAACTTCTTCCTCTCCAGTTCTGCCTCTTATGCTGCCAGCAACAATCTCCGGTGGGCCTCCCGCAGCCAGCGCCGTGCTGGTTCAGTTCAGCTGGGTGTTACAAGTTGCCACCAGTTGTCAGTCCACCACAGATGGTATGTTTGCAGTGTGCAATGATCACCACCGAGGAGAGCTGGTGTATGTACACATATTAGTGTTACCTTTAAAAGTCATGTTTATTTCACTTTCTAACATGGCTACTAAAAAAAATTTAGTCACACACATAGCTCATGTCCTGTTCTCACTGGGTTGCACTGCTGTAGTGGGAAGCCACTGAGGGCTCTTCAGTAAGGGCAGGCAAAGGCTGATGGTAAATATTCAGGGCTTGAAGGCTGAATGGTCTCGGCTCAAATTCCGCCACTCCACCCGCGAAGCATAAGCAGCCACAGACAGTCTGTGAACAGTGCACATAAATAGCTGCGACCATATTTCATTTGTAGACACTGAAATTTGAATCTCACATAATTTTCACATCGTGAAAATTCACATCATGAATCTTCTTTGATCTTCTCCCAATCATTTAAAATGTAAAAGCCATTCTTCTTTTTTTTTTTTTTTAGTCTTTTTGAGACAGGGTCTTGCCATTCAGCTCAGGGTGGCCTTGAGGTCACTTTGTAGCCCAGGCTGGAAGAGACGGTAGGAGTCAGGTGCTTTCTGATCTCACGTTTGAGGAAACTGAGTCTCAGAGGGGTTACATCGCGAAGCAGTTCCAAATAAAGGGAGGAACTCTACGAAATGCTTTGGCCGCACCGAACACGCACGCCCCTCCGGCGCTCTGAACTCCAGCGCTTCTCTTCGGTCGTCCCTTCTTTTGCTCCTCCCTTATTTCTTGGCTGCCTGGGAGGCTCTGAAGAGTGAGACACTGATGAGATACGCTCACTGACCTTGAGGAACTCAGAGTGCAGGAAAAAAGGCATTTCAGAACGGGTATCCTGAGTGAGCAATCCAAAATATAAGCAACACAAGGAGGAAAACGGGAGAGACGGTAGGAAAGGGTGAGGCTTTTTGGACACGGGAAGAGCACGCAGAGAAGAGGAGAGAGGTGGGGGAGGAGGGCTAAAGGTGACTGTGTTGTGTGTGTGAATATGTACCGGTTCCCCACACTCGTGCAGGCATTATATATCACGTGCACACACTAATTCAAATTTAAAGATAAATATGAATGGCCACCGCAAGTTGGGGAGGTCTCAGACGTGTGACTGAGGAGTGAAAGGACCTCTGAGGAAGTACGGGCTGGGGCAGGATCAGGAGGGGTGTGTGTGTGTGTGTGTGTGTGTGTGTGTGTGTGTGTGTGTGTGAGGCCCAGGCTATGGAGGGAGTGAAGTAGCTTGGAGAGGAAAGTGAAAAGCAGGGCAAGGGACGGCAGCAGCCCCGGCCTGAAGTTACAAACCTGCTCTTGCTGTCAGGTGGAGAGGAACACATGGCGGTTCCAATGGCCAGAGTGAGCTTCAAGAAACCCGCACTGGCACCTGGCCAGGCAGGCGGTGAGCAGAGGTTCTCCGTGGCGGCGACGGCCAGGAAGAACACAGGGACCAGCGACAGCAGCCAGGCCGCTGTGCTCCAGCACACAGCGCACAGCGCTGGGCGGGAAGCAGAAGGAGCGGGACCTGGGAAGGAAACGTGCAGAGGCCCCAGCAGCAGGCTCCGCAGGTACCGGGCAGAGGGGAGCGAAGGCAGAGCCCGGGCCTGAGGTCACAACTGCCCAGCTCTGCCAGTTCCTAGCGCAGCCTCATCTTCCCCGAGGTGCAGTGAGGTGAGGGCTCCAGGACTTCCCGGTGTGAGAAGCGCAGAGCATTCTCCCAGAGCCTAGCACACAGCAGGACCTCAACTATCAGCTCCAAAACCTGCCATGCACGCCACGCAGGGCTCCCACGTTCCTGCTCAAGGGTCCTGGGTCCTCCAGCTCCAGGGCCAGGACACTGGCTGCATCCACTTTTCCCACGTAGCACTGTGCTTGTGGTTGTGGTGACTGTGGTTGTGAGCCCACAGTCGCACGCACACGCTGTTCTCTGTGAGAAGTGGTGAGTGCCCAGCGTCTAAGGCCCCGCACAGGACGTCACAGCCATGCTGCTGGGCAAGGGACACCCTCTCCAGGACCTGCAGCGGGCCTTTGGATTCTTATAGCTCTCCGCACCCTGGCTTCACTTTGTAAGTGTTCTGCATGTGCAGAATTACACATGTGAGCAGGCAAAAATATTTTGTTTCTAATTACATAGAATAGCTTTGAGCGTGCTGGGCTCCAACCCAGGACACCAGGGTCACACGGCAGAGGTACACCCCTGTGCCGAACCCCACGTCTAGTAGGTGCCACATGGAGCCTGTCCTTCACGGGGTCGGCAAGGGGTGTACAGGGACAGAGTGAAAGAATCGTATTACCTGTTCTTTGTCCCTTTGAAAAGTACCAAATATATGCATCACCTATTTTTTTCAAGTTTAAAACTATGCAGCATTTCTGTTTTTTCGGAACCGAGTCCACAGCAGGCTCAGTGTCTAGTTTTGCCTGTAGCACCTTGCGCCTTCCTCCGCCGCCACAGCAGCGGAGGGCGGGGCCCAGGCCTCACTTTCACCGCCACTGTAGACCTAGAACCCTGCCGCAAGCCGGTCCTCCCAGCTGGAGGACGAGTGGCCCTTGCCGCCGTCCCCACGGGGGAAGCTTTGAGAACTGCCTATCTACTGGTAAAGGATTTCAGGGTCTGGGGATGAAAGAGAATATATTAACACAAAATGCTCCTGCATTTTAAGCCCATGTACTTCTGCGGAAATCTAATACAAAGGCATCAGATCCATTTACAGTTGCTGCATTGAAGGGGAATGTCAATTAGTGACATTAACAATTGTCATTTTCTTCGTAAACCTACTTGATGACTGGAGGCTGCTGGAATCGTGCTATCTGAGCCTTCTGTGTTTCAACAACTGCCATCTCAGCCTGACCCACCTGAAACAGACAGGAAGCCACCCACCTCAGTTAGGGTCGGGGCTTGGCGTCCCCGGGGGCTGCCTGGACAGTGCCGGCCCTTCCTCTTCGCGCATCTCCTGCAGGCAGGGTGCACAGATGAGCACTGGGCGTGACAGCTGGGCAAGCGGCCGCCTGGCTGGGCCCAGTGGCCTCACGGCAATGTGGGGAACATAGGCACACAGCCCCTTGCAGGGTTCTAGAACGGAAGGGGTCCTTGCATCAGGCAGGAGTCCCCGCTAGTCCCCAGAGTGCATCTCTTCCGCTGCCTGAGCAGAGTGGACGGACGTGTCTTCGAAGTCAGAGAGTGGGGGAAGCAGGGGCAAAGCTTGAGTCTTAGACAATCTGAATGGATGACTAAGCCTCTGCCCCCCCCCCCCGTCTGTGTGCCCCCGGCCCACCCCCATCCTTTACCAGACGGCAGGGGTGGAAGGACTCCGTCCGCTGCTCCCTCTGTGCTCACAGCAGCCTCTCTTTACCCCGCGAGTTTCAAGGGGGCGCTGTGAGCTTGGCCGCGGCCGCCCGCGGCCCCGGCGGCGGCT
This sequence comes from Dinomys branickii, assembly GCA_004027595.1. NCBI lineage: Eukaryota > Metazoa > Chordata > Mammalia > Rodentia > Dinomyidae > Dinomys > Dinomys branickii. The sequence continues at coordinate 17,327 of PVLD010018679.1, read as the reverse complement.
CAGGCCCCGCAGTAACCCGGCCCTGTCCGCTTCCCCGCAGCCCGGCCCTCTCCTCATTGTTGCCGCCTGTTTCCATTTGCTCCTTTTTTTCTCCAGGTTTTCCTTGACTCTGATGTTTCTCCCCCTGCTGCACAACAAGCCCTTCTGATCTCTGTGAAAGGCAAACCCGTGTCATTCTTCCAAATCATCATTGTATGACATGTTTTTATATCAGCCAGACAAAGGCGCTATTTGATCAGAGGGTATGGTGTGTGATTGTAAGAAATTCAGCTAGTCGGTGGCAACCATTGTTCCCCCAGCGGCTCCCTGACCCCATTCTGTTCCTGGAAAAACTCCCTGAGAGCCGCGTCTATTCACGGAGTAACCGGTCCCGGCGCGCTCGGGGAGCATGCGCGTCCCTCCCGCTGTCACCGATAGCCGCCGGCCTTTAACTCTCACATCAGCATCGGGTTTCCAGCCGCACAGCTGTTATCACCGCCCAGCTCAGGGGTTAGAGATACAGGCGCTCTCTGCTCTCGGTCTTATCTTGGAGAAATTCAACCTGCCTTTGAAATGGTCATTTGGAAATTATCCGTCTGCTGCTCCCTGCCTACTGCTGTCCCTGCGCACGCAGCAGGCCTGGCTTCCAGCTTGTCCCTGCGGACGGGCCTCCCCAGCTCAGCTGCCCCCAAGGCCCTCTTGACTGTCTGAGGTGGTGGTGTGGGCCTTACCCAGCCCCAGGCGCCGGACCCGAGGATGCGGCCCCCACACACCTCCCTCAGGCACTTGCTGTACACACCAGGTCCCTCTGGGGAAGGCCTCGTTTCGGCCTTTGGCCTCAGCCTACTGTGAGCAACGATAGGGGAGACACGGGCCTGCAGACAAAGTCCCCTGCATTACTGCAGGTTCCCACCCGTGACCCCCGGCTACTACGGCAATGTGAAGTACCCCAAACACTCTGGCCTGACTAGCCTGTACACAACCCAGCCGACTGGAACACCCACACCAAACCCATCCTTCCAAAGGTCCAGTTTGGCGGTCGCAGTGCTGTACACCTGTGATCCCAGAACTCTGGGAGGCAGCGGCAAGAGGACTGCAAGTTTGAGCCCAGCCTGAACAACTTAGAGACTTAAGAAGACCTTGTCTCAAAATAAAAAAAAATTAAAAGGACTGGAGATGCAGCTCAGGGCGAAGACCCTGGGTTCAATCCCCGGCGCCATCTTAGACGAGAGCAGAAAGATGATCAGTAGATGATATAGGCAGATGACTGATAGACAGATAAAGGGTGAGGTCCAGCCTGCTCTAAATGTGCAGGTCTTAGCATCACACACCTGTAGAACAATTGGGAGAATACTGGAAGATTCTTAAAACCAAATAGCTGGGGGATTTTCCTCATTACCACTCTGCTCACTAACAGAGGCAGGACCGTTCAAGATCACCGCAAGCCAGTGTGAGCAAAGCCTCACTCTCAAGCTTCTGGCTCATCCCCACCCCACCCCCCGCGCGCTCATTTTTAAGTCAGTTAAGAACTGCTTTTCCCAAGGAAGCGGGCATTAGATTAGACTGTTGGCATTTGCCTGCAACAACTGTGTGGCAGTCAGGACCTCAGGCTGAGAAACATGCCAGCTCGAGAATGAGACTCCAAAGCAGCTCCTCCGCCTGCCCCACACCAGTTTCCTGTAGCTGGAGCCAACACAATGGCTTTTCCAGTTGGAGCCTTGTGTGGCTTCTCAGGAGTAACTTCTCTCAGGCCCTGGGGACACTCACAATGCAATATCGGAAACGTTAAGAATGTGGCGCTGGGGGTGTAGCTCAGTGGCAGAGAGCTCACCTAGCATGTGCAAGGCCCCGGCTTTAAACCCACCACCACAAAACAACAAACAAAAACCACAAAACGAGTCCTGGTTACTAGTAAGCACAATACATGTGGTCCAGATTACTGATTCCTATTACAGCAAGAGTGAAGTCTGCATCGCTGTGCTCAGGGCAATGAGGCCAGCAAGGAAAGGCACACGCAGGCAGGCGCTGTTTGCAGGCTAGAAGAGGCGACGCTGCAGGGACAGAAGGGCAGAAGTTGCCAGGGTTTAAGGGAGGGAGGGGGACAGGGTTTCTTTTAAGTGTGACAAAAATATTCTAGAATTAGATCATGGTGATGATTATGCAACTTTGTCAATATGCCAAGAAGCACTGAATTGTACATTAGTTTTGTGGTATACGAATTTTATATCTACAATGAAAAGGGAAAAAGATGAGGGGAAATGCTACCTAAAAAGTTTGTCACCCAGCAGAGTGTGATGGTGCATGCCTGTAAATCACAGCACTTGGGAGGCTGAGCTATTCTGAGGCCGGGGGGGCCTTCGGGAACCATGTGGCTTAGGAGACGCATCTCTTCGCATCTCTTCTGTTCCTGAATTTCCCACTGTTTGGGATTCCACTGGGATGTGCCTCTGCTTCTGTAATGTGCTTTGAAGATTTTCTCTGCCGTGATGTCGGGCCTGTGCCTGGCCATCTGGGCTTGATTTCTTCACCCATTCGGTCATTTATCAAACAATTATGCAGTCCCTGGTGTGGCCCTGCAGTATAGCAGCCAAGGAGTGTAGATCAAGTCTTCTTCCCTGACGTTTAAGGCTAAGGCAGCGAGACCACGATTGGAATAGAGTGTGCAGGTGCAGGAGGCCGGAGCTGCTAGGACACCCGCACTGCATGTTCCGGGGGACCATGGCGGGCCGCTCCTGGCATCTCACATGATATGAGGAGAATGCTGTCTTCCTCCTTGTGCCCGCTCCCACTCCCACAGTGGCTGCCTCGGGGTCTCACCCTGCAGCCCACTGAGCCATCACCGCCTCAGCTCCAGAACCTCTTTTCCAGGGTGACCCACGTCCCGGCTCAGACTCCTGCCTCTGGACGCTGTCTGGACCTTTTCTCCTAAGTACTTTGTGTTCTTGCCCACTTTTCTGCCCACTTGTGAAGGCTTATAAGGTTAAGCCCCTCGCCCAAGGTCATACAGCTGATTAGTGACAAAAGGCAGGCTGGAAACCATGGGTTCAGGCCTCAAAGTAAAGTCCTTCTGAGCTTCCATTGAGGGGTTTATTTTCCCAACAAAGTGCCTGTGACCTGAAGAGGGAAAATCCAGGCAATCCCAGGTCAGGTTTTTGTTTTGTTTTTGCTTTGCTTTTTTCAGTACTGAGGGTTGAACCCAGGGCCGCTACCACTAAGCCACATCCCCACCATTTATGTTTCATTTTAAGACAAAGTCTCACTAAGTTGCCCAGGCTGGCCTCAAATTTGTGATCCTCCTGCTTCAGCCTCCCAAAAAGCTGGGATTATAGAGGTGGGACGCTGTACCTGGCTCTCCAGTCCGTGTTTTTGTTGTTGCTGTCTTGTTATTTTTAAATTTTTTTAATTTTTGCTTTAGTTCTCTGCCTAGGCCATCTCAGAGGGGGCAGAGGGAGTAATAAGCAGGTAGTTAGTGATCTCTCACCTCCCGTGAAGCTGTCTGACCTGGATGTGTCAACCTACCTGTGGAACCCCAGTTCCAACCCAAGACCAGTGCTGCCTCTGAGCCTGGGAAGGGGGGGGTGATGGGGCTTTGGCTCTTCCGTGATACGAAAGAAAAAGTTCACACTTCAGGAAGTCAGAGGGAGAAATGCTTAGAGGGTGAGAACTCAGCTTTAAAAGGCCAACAAATCTGGCTTTAAATCCTAGCTATATATCTTTGGAAGGAAGAAACTCCATCACTTTTCTGAACCCCATCTAGTTTCTTTGGTTATGAATGAGGGCTAACAACTTATTCTGAGGACAGATCCCTCACAAGAATGGTAACAGTCCACGGTGCTGCGCGGTGACGGGGACGGACCAAGGGGGTGTCTCCAGGCCTCCCCAGGGGGTCGCAAGCTCTTAGTAACAGGAGCTATCACCACTGTTATCTCTCCTAAAATGATCACTATTGTTTGAAGGGTCCGAGGTTCTGGGATTACTGGCCAAGTCTCTCTCCAGATCGTATTTGCAGTCTCTCCAGATCCCATTGGCCCCGTAATGAATGGCAAAACCAAGCACTAAGGCACCCAGGTTGGCCTTTTATTCATTCACCAAAGCCTATGAAGTGATTACTCAAACCCAACAGTGCCTGAGAATCATGGTTATAAGGAAGGAGTTACCCCCCACCGTTATAGAGAAGAATGAAGAAGACTGCAGAAGACTACCGGGGAGACGTCAGAGAGAGATGATTGAGGTCTTGAAGGATGTGTAGGAGTTCACCTAGGCAGAGGGATTAGCATGGAAATGACCAGTACATGGAAGAGCATGGAATATTTAAGAAGTGGTAAAAAGATGCGTATCACAAGAACCTTCTAGAACAAGGGAAGGGAAGTCTAGAAAGCCAAGGCCACACCGTGTGGCCCCATAGGCGCAGCTACAGAATTTGAATGTTTTCCTGTAGACAAAGGGAAATGAAGGCTTTGAGGCAGCAGGTGACGTGAGGTGCTCCTTGGCTTTGTTCACAGATTTCTGTCCGGGCAGCTTTGGAGCAGAATGACTACAGCCTGGGAGCCCTGCTCTAGGCTGGGGGGGGGGGGGCCTGGACCCACCAGGAAGAGGGAAGCACTGCCGCCACCTGAGGAGGGGAGGGGAAGCCCAGCCCAGAAAGGACTCAGTTCCCTTGCACTTTTTGCTCGTATTTTTACTCTATCCAAATTTCACAAAGTTTCTGAGGTGCCTTCAAAGACCAGGGTTTTTCTTTAATGAAACAGAGCTGCTGTGAGCTCCTCCCAAAGTTCCCATGGGCAGTACTACCAAACCTGGCTTTGGAGTCCGTACGCCTGAACTTTGCCTCTAATTCCTGATTAGCCAGCTGCATGAGCCTGGGGGTGGGTCTCTGCTCCTCAGTGCTGTCTCTTCAACCAGATGCACTGCTCCCCTCTGAGGTTCCCAGCACTAGGCGGCCCCTGTCATTGGTCACTTTGCCCACTGCCTCCCGCTCTGTATAATTATTGTGTACAGTACTAGAAAGTCATGGATCTGGCTTCAGATGCTGCTCAGCCCCTTACCAGTGGTGTGGCTTGGAGAAATTAATTCACCCTGCTGAACCCTAATTTCCTTCCCTGTCAGTTTGCAATACTGATACATAATACACCAGGCCATCAGAAGGTCAATAACAGGAATATGAAATAAAGTAGTGTGGTACCTTGGTTACAAACTTAATTCCCTCCACGATTCTTGTCACAGAATTCCACCACTGTGTGTAATTCCAGGGCCGAACGCCTGAATTACAGACGGAGAACATTAATATGAACTGAGTGTGCTGCACGCTCCATGCCTCAGTTTATATCGAGCTATCCCCCCACAGTCCTGTGTACTCACAGGTGGGGCTTTTGGAAGGTTACAGGAGCCTGGGTGTGTGATACTGGACTACGGTGTGATAACTGGATTAGTCCACTGATAGACTGCTAGCTGGGCGCACTGCTGGGAGGTGACATCTTCCGGGGGAGGCGGTTCCTGGGGCCATGGACTGAAGTGTATGTCCCTCCTCTTCCCTTGACCCCTCACCATTTCCTGCCCAGGCCAAAACCATTCCTCCTCTGCCACGTCCCTCTGCTCTGCTACCCTGCCTTGGAGTCAGCCTGCCACAGGCTGGAACCTCTCAGGCTGTGAGCCAAAATAAACCTCTTCCCTTTTAATCTGTGGGTGTCAGGTAGTTTGTCCCGGGAACAAGAAAGTAACCAAGATGCCCCATAATCCCAGCTACTTGGGAGGCTAAGACAGGAGGACTGAAAGTTCAAGGCCAACCTGGACAACTTAGCAAGACCTTATATGAAAATAAAATATAGTAAAGGGCTGAGATGTAGCTCAGTGGTAGAGCAGCCCAGGTTCAATCCCCAGTACCACAAATATGAACACACTATGTACATACACAGGAGTCTTGGTACCCAAACACTTTGCATAAAACTTTTATGTAATGTGCATTCATTATAAGTTGATATAGCATTTATGCCTTAATTTTCTTATCTTGACAGGGTAATGATGCTGACTCGGTTAATGTACTAAATAGTTGAAAGAAAATTGAACAAACACAGCTGTTTCTAATTCTCTGCTAGATATTTCTCACTCCTACACAGCAGCCCCCTTCGCTGCAGGGGGCAAGTGCCCGGACCCTCGGTGGAGGTTGAAACAGTAGCTGCGGGCGGCGCTGCGCCCCGCCCTGTCCCCGTTCTTCCCGTGCACACAGGCTCAGACTCAGCGCCTTTTTCCTTCTAGGTCCAAAAGCAAAACCAGCATGAGTTTCTTTTTCCTTCTTCGTAATTTTAAGGAAAAGATTTGCCGCAGCAACCTCAGCATATGAATTTGTGGGGGTGCAGGCATGTGTGGTTGTACGCGTGTGTGTGTGTGTGTGTGTGTGTGTGTGTGTGTCTGTGTGTGTCTGTGTGGTACTGGGGTTTAAGACCAGGGCCTTCACACTGAGCGGCATCCCCAGCCCTGCTTTTATTTTGTTATTGTGAGGCAGGGTCTCACTAAGTCACGGAATTGCACAGGCTAGGCTTGAACTTGTGATCCTCCTCCCTCGCCTTCCAGAGGGCTGGGATCACAGGCATGCACCACCACACTTGGTTGGGTTTTTTCCCTGTTAAGTCTGGAATTTTCACCTTTCCACTTAACGGAAATCGTTTATAGCTTCTCTTTGGCAGATCCAAACTGTCAGCATCAGTGCTCTTACACTTCCAGGCAATTATCCAGTGAGAGAGGTGGCGGCCACTCAAGAAGGCACCGAGGGACCAGAGGTGTGCCTGGCACCCCCCAGGCAGGCTACCAGGTGACTACTGGGCACACCTGTGGCTTGGGTGCTACTGTACAGAAGAGTGGCTGTTGTCATAGCAGGATGGGCTGTGGTGGTGCTGATTCTGCTATGCTACTTGGAGCATGGGAATGTGGAGCTCTGGGGGCACAGCTGTGGGTAGGGAGGGCAGCTGTGTGCAGTTGCTCTTAAAAGCCTGCAGTTCCTCTGGGAACAGGGACACATCATGGGCTCCACAGAGACGTACTGCAGTGGGGAGGCCCCTTTACTCGCCCCACTCTGCTCAGGGCCGGTCCCCAGCTGCTCTCCTGCCCAGCGCTCTGTGCCCACACTGCGGAGGCCTTAGCAACGTTCAAGTGTGCTCACCGTGGAGGTCACTTCAGGTTTGTCTTGAAGATGAGTGCCCTGTGCTCCTCAGACAGGCCCTGGGTGCAGAGGCAGGCATAGCCTGTGTCACCAGCAGGGTCCGTCTACAAAGCAGAACCAGGCCTTGGTCACTCTGGGGGGCCTGCACTGGGGGCTGCACGTGAAAGCCACAGAGGCCACAGCCTGGGAGAAGTGCCAGGCCTTAGCGGCAGCAACGTTACCCAGCATCCAAGGCCATGGCCCACTCCCAGTGATGCGGGCAGCCTGCTCCAGGCAGCAGCCGGGCTGCAGTTGGGTAATCTCAAGGATCCTCCGAGAGGCTGGGAACCACAGGCAACCTTCACACCAGGACAATGGGGCAACTCGGCTGCTGGAGGATCAGAGCTGCCTAGGAGGTGGGCACAGAAGCCTTCCCTCACGGTTCTGAGGCTCCCAGCCTCCTTCCAGCCTCCCATGCTCCTCCAAGGAGGCAGGGAGGGACCTAATCCATGCTGCAAGCACGCTCAGGACTTCTTCCTCAGTGCGGGCTGCCTGGGCGCGGGGGATGCTCTGAACCGCAGCAGCACCTGCCAGGTGCTGACTCTGTGCCCACACTGCCATCTCTCACAGGCCGAGAGGTGCCGGCCTGAGTCCCAGTACACACGCAAGCACGCTGAGCCTGAGGGGGCACCCCTCGCTCACATCGCAGCATCCCAGTGAGTGCCCCTGGTGGTTCTGTCTCCCACAATGTCTTGAAGGGAAGAAAGACTTTATGTTTAGATTAACCAGGCCTTTGAGGCTCTAGCACAGTACCTGCCAACTGCCAGGAGAGTTAGTGCTCTAGGGTCTGAAGCCATGGGTTCAGATCCCGGGCTACCCACTAACCAGCTTGCACTTCAGGCAGGTGGCTTAACGCCTCTTAGCCTTCCTGTCAGTGTGGCTGACAGTGTGGATGCTGCGGGGTGTTGTGAGGACCAGAAAGAACACAGTGGTCTGGCTGGCAGCTGGGAGACTCAGCTCTGCCCTTCTCTGCCTGTCCACCCTTGGCTGGGAGGGGGAAGCAGGTAGGCAGGTGGGGCAGAGGCAGGAACTGCAGCCACTGCAGAGGGCCACACCTTCCTTCCTGATGCCCCTCTGCCCGGCCCCGACTGGTCCTGCAGAAGGCAGTGGCAGCTCCACAGTGCCAGCCCTGGAGCAGAGCAGTGTGGCTGGAGTCTGTCTGCAGCCCGCGGCCTGGCTGAGGCTCCCGGGCTTCCCAGTGTGTCTCCCTGCGTCCCTTCTCAGTCAGGCCGAGCCTCTCCCCGGCAGCTCAGGTTTCATTCCTGGGAGCTTTGTCCCAGATGGAAGTTCCTGGTTGAGATAATCCCAGGGTGTGAGCAGCCAATGCAGGCAGAGCCGGCGCTGAGCTGGGGCTGTGGGGATGGCCAGGTGCTGTCGGGGGCCAGCTCGGCTTCCCCTTCACCCCCAGGAGGAACCATCGTCTTCTGATGCCAGCAGAAGCCCATCGTGCTCGGACCTTCCGTCTCCTTTGCCACCTGCCTCAGCACAGACATCAAGCACAAGGGAAGAAAACCAGGGGCCAAGCCAGGCAGTCACAGGTTACATCCATGCCCTCAACAGCTTCCACACAGCTTCCCCTCAGGAAAAAAGCTGTTGATGAAAAAAAGTTCTAAACAAATAGTCCAGTTCAAAGCCTTCATTCTCTAGATGACCAGGCCAAGGTTCAGAAAAGAAATGTCCCTGCGGATGTCACAGCTACACACACCAGCCTTGCCCTCTCTGCAGCTCCTCTGGGTGCCAAGCACACTGCTGGGGGGGGCACGGCGGACAGAGATTTGCACTTTGGGGGTTGGAGGGAAGGTGAGGCCGGGTCCACAGGGCGGCATGTGAGGCCTCACATGCTGCCCCAGAGCACACAGGAGAGGCTCCCCCGGAAAGGCTCCCGGGCAGGCTACTGCGCCCCTGGCTGCTCCCCGACATCCTCACGGCCCAGGCCATGCAGTGAAAGGATGCTGCGTGACGCAGGCCATCGCCCAGCCTCTCCGGCTTCCCAGTGCCCTCAGGCCCTGCGGCCTCCTCAGCTTCCTCAGGGTACCGTGCCTTCCTGGGTGTTCCTCATGCAAACCTTGGGTGGTTCAACTGCTCCCCAAGACCCCCCCACAGTCACGGCCCAACAGCAACTGTTTTCAGGGCACCCACTGGACACTTTACAAATTCGCAGGACCCCGTGCTGACCACCCTGTGCAGTGAGCGTGGCATGGGCTTGCGGGGGAGGACCCCAGGCACGGAGTCGGACTGTGGCTTATGCGGGTTGTGCTGGAAGGAAGAGAGGGACGGCAGCTGCCTCCGGAGCCGGGCTCCAGCCCTCACCCCGAGCCTCCTGCTTCCAGCTGCGCCTGCCCGCTGTAGGACTCCCTCCATGCGCCGCACTGAGTCGGGGCCACACCAGAGTGAGTGGGGGAGCACGCCGCAGGAGACCCGGCTCCCACTGACCAGTGAGCCTGCAGAGGGCTACCCCAACTCCAGATCCTCCCGGCCCAACCACTGGGGCACACCTGTGCACGCCCGTGCGTACTCCCATCCTGTCGGGCTCCGGGCACAAAGCCAATTGCAGGCACCATGGGCTTAGCCTCTCTCCAGCCTCACTTTTTAATTTTTTTTTCCAGTGCTGCGGATCAAACCCAGAGCCTTGAGCATGCTGGACAGGGGCTCTGTCACTTAGGTACATCTCCAGTTTTTTGTTTTGTTTTGTTGTGTTTTAATTGGTTTTTTTTTTTTTTGGTACTGGGAATTAAACTCATGACCCTTGCACTTGCCAGGCACACACTTGTACCACTGAACTATATCCCCAGCCCTTGTGTTTTAATTTTCAGACAGAGTCTTGCTAAGTTTTCCGGGCTGGCTTCAAAATTATAAGCCTCCTGCCTCAGCTTCCTGGGTACCGGCATTATAAGCCTATGCCATCAAGCCCAGTTAAACCTCTGGCTTCCTTAGCCCTTTGATCTCCCAGCTCATCTGCCTTCCAAAGTTTATTCAGAGTCACAGCTCCCAATCCCATCTCACTTCAGAACACCCTTGAAATCCATACCCCTCCCCAGACTGCCAACACTCTTTCCCGGAAACCCCCTCTGCTGCGGTACCCAGAATCCGCCCCACAGTGCCCCAGGAGGATCAGGCCTGGCTTAAGGAAAGTGGCTGGAACCTGAGCCCAAGGCAGATCAGTGGGCCCAGCCCTGAGAAGCCAGGCCCCAGTCTGCTGCTGGCCCGGCCGGCTCTATCAGAGCTGAGATCAGGTGGGTCCTCCATGGCATTTTACCCACCATGAATGTTTTATGAGTCTGCTCTTCACTACTGAGGCCAGTGCAGCAGGGTGCAGGTGGAGCAAGCCCAGGGCTGGGTGGGAGGTGGGTGGGTGGGTCACGAGTGGCCCAGGTGTTTGTGAGGCTGGAACGAGGGATTTCTCTGTGAACAAGGACTTGGCAAAACTTGCTCCATCAGGCTGAAGTGACGGAGTCTGAGGATGGAGCTCTGCTTGCCTCGCACGCTCCAGGCCTTGGGACCCATCCCAGTTCCCCCACACCGAAAACAGTTGAGTCAATCGGGTTGAGTCACAGACTGGAGCAGGGAGGAGTCCAGACAGCGCGGGTCGGTGGACACTGAGAGTCGGGGCAAGGGCACGCGGGCAGGAGAGGGGGGCTGGTGGTGAAGCCAAAGGTCCCTGGGCGTCTCCAGGGAGCTGCCCTGGGTCTTGGGACCACGATGCTGGGGCTCCTGGCACCCAGCTGCTCTGCCACGCCCAGGCCTGGGCCCAGGTGTCCCTCAGCCACCCTTGGGGTGCAGGAAGGGGAGCCTGAGGGCCACCTCAGAGAGCTCTGCCCCAGCTTCTCCTGCTCCCTCAAGCAGCGCCCAGACCCGGCCCCATGCTCTCCACAGCACCCTCCAACCTGTGTGGCTGGGTTCTGCCAGGGCCCCCAGACCTCAACACAGGGAACCTGCTCAGCCTGGTAACACCCTGCTCTCCCCCATGTCCCTCCTCCCACTCTGCACCTCAAGGAAGGACAGGAAAACAAATCTCCCAAACCACCCGAGGGCTTCGGCTTTCTGGGAGAGGGCCGAGGAGGAGGCCGGGCTGCAGGACGGAGCTCGCTCAGCATCTGCCCCAGCACAGGTTGGCTGAGGAGGCCAAGAGCTGGGGCCTGCCCAGACCAACAGTCACTTCTTGGGGGTCAGCAAGAGATCCAGATGGAGAAGGGGCAACCACAGGGCTTTTGCCGGCACCAACATCCACAGGGACATGGGACACAGGGTCCCCCTAACCTCCTGCCACTGCCATCTGTCCAGCCCCCCTACTCCTCCTCTCTGCTCTGCTGGCCTGCCCTTAATTCCCCTCCACTCTCTCCGAAGTTCCCCTGGTTGCTGTGGAAACCTAGTGTCAGCAAAGGAAGCAGAATTTGGGGAGGTTCTGGGACATCCACCCCAACAGGTCCTGCTTCTGTGTCTGCTCACACAGGTTTGGAGACATTGCTGCAGCTTGAGAAATTGGCCTTGGGCCTTTACAGTGGGAGTCACTGCTGAGACCACAGCCCAGAGCTGGGCCCCATCTCCCAGGTGTGGAGCACCCCGTGCTGTCCCTCCACTTGTTGCCCCTTGATTGTGTGGGTGGATGTTCCCTGGGTACCCACAAAGCACCAGGCACTGTCCTCGGTGTGGACTGTCCCTCAGGGAAGGTAGGACGTGAAGCTCCTGCTCTCTTGGGTGGTGGGGATCTGCAGGCCAGAAGCCAGGAAACGATAAAAACTGAGAAAATGTCGGACAGAGGAAGTGTAACAAACAAGACAGGTTGACAGCAGAGGTCCCCGCTCGCAGAAGCATCTACAGACTAGGCCTGAGGGTGGCCGGAGAGGGCGTGAGCCAGCCAGGCCCACAGGAGCCGGCTGCTGCGGGAGTCCGAGCTCAGATCAGGGTAGAGGCGTAACTTGGTCAGACACAAGGGTCCTCTGAAACTTCTGGCTCCTGAGCGCAGAGCGGACTGTAGGGGTGGGCGAGGAGACGGGAGAGCTCTGGTTGCGGGGCTGATGGTGACCAGAACCAAGAACCAGCACAGCTGGGGGCAGGGGCGCGGGAGTGGGGCAGGGGCCGGTGGACGAGCCCGCAGGGCTGCTGCGGGGAGCGCATCTGCAGACCAGAGGTGCCCCTGTCAGGCCGGCTCTGTTTTGGGCCACGTCCTTGGGGGCTGGGAGGGTGGGGAGGAGGAGGGGAGAGGAGGGACAGGGCCCCCCCAATACCTGCAGGCCGAGCAGCCTTGAGCGGGCCTTGCTCCTCGCTGACCAGGGCACCGCACCCCCTGCCTCCCTCCCGCCTGCCTGGGGACCAAGTTCTGCTGCCACCTCACTCATTCATTCGCTCATTCACTCATTGTACTGGGGACTGAGCCCGGGGCCTTGCCGTGGGTCTGCACCCCTAATTTTTAACAATTTTTTGTTTTTTGTTTGCTTTGAGGTAGGATTTTGCTAAATCGCTAAATTGCCCAGGCTTAGCTCGAACTTGTGACTCTCCTGCCTCAGCCTCCCAGTGTGCTGGATTGCAGGCATGTGCCACCACGCCCAGCTGCTGCTTCTGTCCTCTCTGCCAGTGCTCTCTCTTCACTCTGACCTCTGTCTGGAGCAGAGCAGCCTTGGAACCTTTATCTCTCTTCTGCTCCAGCGAGCCTCAGGGGAAGCTGGGGCGCCTTGGCTAGCATGGCCAGACTTACACTTCCTTGTGGCCTGCGCTCACAGCTGCCTGTGCACCTCCTCCTCCTGGGTATCTAGTCAGCCCAGCTTCGCACGTCCACATCAAACCCCTGCCCCTACCTTCCTGGCCTCCCCTCTCTCAGCGGCTGGCACCTCCATCCTCGGCTTGCTCAGGGCAGAATTCCTGCGCTCCTGCCCCTCACAAACCACGTCCAGACCCATCAGCAAAGCCGTCATCTCTACTGGCCAAAAATGTCCACAATTCCAGTCTCTTCTCACTGTTCTCAGTCTGCTCCTTTGCTTTGCTTTGCTTTTTGAGACAGGGTCTACGTAGCCCAGGTTGGCCTTGAACTTGCAGTGATCCTCCTGCCTCAGTCTCCCCCGTGCTGAGATTACAGATGTGTACCACTGCACTAGGTTCCCAGTCCACTCTTAGCTCTCTCACCTAGGTCAGGGCAGCAACTTCCTAAGCCAGCTCCCTCACCTAGGTCTGTTTTCATATTAAGCTTTTTTCAAAATAAATGCTCTGGATTAAAAGCATCGTGTCACAGCGATATATACAAATCCATATTTATAGTGGCACAGTTTGTAATAGCCAGATCTTGGAAACAGCCCAAATGCCCATCAACTGTGAATGGCTAAAGAAGATGTAGGTTTGTTTTTTTTTACAGTGGAGTACTACTCAGCCATAAAGAAGCCTAAGCTCCAGACATTGCTAGGTAAATGGATGCACCTTGAAATCATTCTCTTAAGTGAAATAAGTCAGATACACTTGTCTGCACTGCTTCTCTGGTGTGAGAAACCGAAAGCGTAAATAAGGACCAAAATACATAATAGATACTGGGAAATAGGAAGAAAATGTTCAAGTGGGGGGGCAACAAGGCTAGGGGAGGAAGGGAATAGTTTAAAAAAAAAGAGAGAAAATAAGCGAAAAATGGAAACAAAGCTTTTGTAAATGGGGAGGGGGAGGGTTGAAGGGAGGGTCGGGGTGGGAAAAACACCATGGTATATCATGTACAGGTGCAAACTCTCTATGACAAATGTGATCATTGTGTATATCTGAAATGTACCAATAAAATCTAATGGAAAAAAAAAAGTCACTCTGGCCGACCCATAGTGGGCCACCATCTCACTGAGGGCAGAGCCAAAGTCTTTCAGGTCCCCATGTGGCCTGCGCCCTGCCATCCCTGCTGTCTCTGGTCCGCTTTGGCTGCACCCTCCTCCCCTCCGTCCACACCGTCCTGCGCCCCTCCACCTCGCCAGCCTGGCTTGCCCTCTCCTGTGCCTCCACGGGCCACCCTGCCTGCGTCCACCTCACCTCCGTGGTCCACTCTGACACCATCACCCCACGAAACTGCCACTGCCCTTCAGGCCCCCGTCTGTCTCTCAGCTGTTACTGATCGGACCCTTGTGCCCTGCTGGCCCCGAGTCCTTTCCCCGGGAGAAGGTGAGCTCCCTAACGAAGGGGTCTTTGTCTCTCATTTCCTGATTTCTGTCCAGAGCGTGGCTTGGCACATAACAGTCAGTAAAGATTTATTGAATAAATAAGTGGAACTAGTGTGAAACCTTCAGTCCTTTGGAGGTGGCCTGGGTCTCAGGACACAGACTGACTCTTAGAATCAGCTTTGACCCTTGTCCATCGGTCTTATGAGTTCTGCCCATGGGGAGGGCAGGGCCCTGACTGTTTTCAAAGATTGTAGAATGATGCCTGGGCCAGTTGTGGTGGCGCACACCTGTAATCCCAGCACTAGGGAGGCTGAAGCAGGAGGATCGGCATAAGTTCAAGGCCAGCCTGAGCAACATGGTGAGCTCAAGGCCAGCCTGAATTGCGTAGCGAGACCCTGCCTCGAAAACCAAACAAATGAAAAAACACAAAGTTAGAGTGACAGCCCGCTGGAGATATAGCTCAGCAGTGGAGAACGATGCCTGGCCACGGCCTCACCCCTTTCTCTCCTTGCACTCCAATGCATGGGGGCAGGGCTGGGCTTGCAGGAGGAGAGATCTCCTTCCTCCCAGCTGAGCTTGGGGCTGGGCTTCCCCAGCTTTAGAGCGACAGGAGTGGCTCTGCCTTGCACGTGGTGGGGCTCTGGGAGCCCCATCTGCTGGATGGGGGTGAGGAGGGAGCTGGCAACAGGCCCGGCTCTGCCCATGGGTCGCCTCCGTCTGCGAGCACCTCACAAGGACTGCCTCTCTCCGAAGAGGAGCTGCCGCAGACCGTGAGGGTGGCTGCTTACAGCCTCAGCCTCCACACGGACCTCAGCAGCCCCCAAGCCCTCTGAGGCCACTCAGACCCTGGGACACAGTGGCTGTCCTTTTGGCTGTGACGGCCCAGTCCTCCTCCCCTTTCTGGGCCTTGCTGCATCTCCTTCTTGTTTTCCCCGGAATAAATGGGCTGAGCATATTGGGCCGGCAATAACCCCTTGAAATCAGTTGTCATCACAGTTAACAACCAGTTTGGCTTCAGTTCAGGCTGTTAACTATCAAACCACTAAGTGCCGGTAATGATTGATTCTTGGCCAGTTGCAGCTTGAGCGGGCTGTAAAACCCCATTAGCGAGGGCTCTGGAGGCAGCAACTTGGAGATAAACAAGTTGGTGGGTGCTGCAGCTCAGCCTCGTCCCCTGGCCCAGGCTCAGCTCCCATAGGTCCCTGGTCTGGCAGTCAGCTGGAGGCGGCCCCTTTCCAAGCCTCAGACAGGCTCACAGACCCACCCTTGTGTCCACCTGTCCCCACCTGGCCAGGCCTCGCTGGACTCTCTGGACACAGCTTACCTATTCTCCCTAGATACCAAGATGGGGGCAGGACTCCAACCCAGCTCCCTGAGGGCTCTGGCATCCCCAGCCAGGTGCTGGAGGCTGAGCTTCGGCCTAGGCAATGCCCAGCCTTGGCCCAGCCCTGCTCCACTCTGTGGTCAGGGATCATAGGCGGGGAGCCTGACATTCCACCCCACCCCAGACTCCCTCCTCCCCTGTGGCTTCCCCCAGGAATTGCTCTCGAACAAATGAAATGTGGGTAATTACTGGGCCAGGGGCTGGACAGGCGACCGTGCAGATGAAAGCGTTTCCTGGACGGTCTCTTCATTTGCATGGCATCAGAAGCTGCTCAGCAGGTGTGACTTTTCCCACAGTGAGACCCTAGCTCCTTGCACAATAAAGCGAGGCTGCTCACCCAGAATTAATTAAAGGGGGAGGGGAGCAGAAAAGGCACCAAGAGCTGGGGGAACTGGGAGAGAGACGTCTACAGCCCCCCACATCCCTGTTTCTGTGGGGGGGACTAGGACAACCCCTCTCTTCAGAGCCCCTCACCCTTCCTGTAGGCCATGAGGAGTGGGAAAGCCCCGTGGCATCCCAGCCTCTCCACCCAAGGCTTCCCACCGAGCCCTGGACTTTCTGTTGCACCCAATGGCTGAACCTGGAGCCCAGGGGGTACCCATGCCAAGGGAGAATCCAAGGACCTGGGGCAGCTGCTTCTGACTGGGAGGCACAGGTGTGCAGACCGGCGGCTGGACGCCAACCTCGCCATGCGATGCAGACACCACTTCCCCACCCTCCACACCAGTGCTGCCGGCCGGCCTGCCCCACTCTTCCTTCCTGGCTGTCCTTTCTGCTGCCTCGCCCTCTGGATGTAGCCTCTTCTGCTCCCGGCCCTGTGGGTTGAGCTCTGCCTGGCTGAGCTTCCCTCCCGGACCTGACCAGCACCCAGCCGCTCTTGGCCTGGGCCCTCTCTGAGGTCCAGAGCTGTTGTATCTTAACCCCCCGCCCTCTCTGTGCTGACACTCCTTCCCCATGGCCAGTGTCCACGTGGTCTGGGTGGTCCCCGCAACACTGCAGCACCCTGGTCCCGGGCAACTGCTTTTGTTTTTTGGAGCCTGGTTCTCAGAAAGAACAGGTTCTACACCTCTCTCATAGGCCAGGCACAGAGGGGCACTTCCTTAAAGACTGGAATCCACCCCAGGCCTGGGACTGGCTCATCAGTTCAGGCTGAGGTGACCGGGGCCAAGGGAAGTGTCTGCAGTGACTTATTTTGAGGGCTGTCTGAGAGCCTCCAGGACCAGCTCAGAGCTGCTCCTGGCCCCTTTCCTGCTCATGACCTCTCAGGAAAGCCCTCCAGTGACAGTGATAGGGTGTTGCCGACAGGTAGGGGCCCTGGTCAGGCTGGAGGGATGTCACAGTCAGCTGGTGCCTGACCTGGTATGTCCCCTGCTGCCAGCCACCCTGGGCAGCATGGGTGCACGTGTGTGTGTATGTGTGTGTGTGTGTGTGTGTGTGTGTGTGCGCGCGCGGTGTGTGTGTGTGTGTGTGTGTGTGCGCGCGCGGTGTGTGTGTGTGTGTGTGTGTGTGCGCGCGCGTGTGCCTGGCCTCATCTGGTAGGGGTTCCAACACATTTCTAATTTTTTAAATAAGCTAAACAGTTCAATCATTTGACAGCAGTTAGTAACAAGTGCCCCCTGCAGACCCAAGTCCTTAAAGAATTGACCGAGGCTCA
>PVLD010018678.1:0-38402 GCA_004027595.1 Dinomys branickii | reverse complement strand
TGGGAATATAAACTAAGAGACATGAAGGAAATCTGTTCAAAAACAAAGAACAGATGGGACGAGGGAAAGGAGAAAAGAAAGAGACAGAAATGTATGTATGTATATATGAATATACATATATGCAGGAGGGCTAACATGGTTCTACTATTGTATTATATCACTTAATGCTAAGGAATAATTGATGACGGGTTATTTGGTCAATCTTGTATTTCTGTATGTGTTATCCTGAACACAGACTTCGAAGATATCAATATGCAAAGCAGCAAGTATTGGTGTTTTTTTTTTTTGTCTTTTTTTTGGTGTTTTTCTGTTGTTGAGAGGATTAATTGTCTGACCAATTTTGCATGTCTGTATCTGGGTTCATATATATACACTTCGAAGATATCAATAGGTAAAGCAACAACCACTTTTGAGTCCATGTCACCTTGTCTGTAGATCAGTTTTGATTGTACTATTTTTTATGCTAATTTGTGTCTCTGTGTTAATATGTTTTTGTGCTTTTATTTAAAAAAAAAGAAAGAAAATGGTGGAAATCACGAATACTCAACACAGGAAGTATTTGATTCTGCAAAACAGATAAAAACAGATATCTTGGAAATAAAAAGTCCATTGAAAGTATACACAGTAAAATGCACCAATGTATAGATAGAATATCAGATCTAGAAGACATTACAGTTAGTGATCATCAAATGAAAGTCTTCTTAAAAATATCAAGGGACTATGAAAAATCAATCCAACAGCTGGTAGATTATGGAAAGAAGAATAATATAATATGAATTGGAATCAATAAAAAAACAGAAGATAGCACAAAGACACTAAAAACCTGTTCACAGAAGTAGTAACAGAAAAATTTCAAAGCATGGTAAAAGAATTTGACATACAGTTATTGAGGCATATAGAACTTTAGTTGGCTATGACCAGAAAATGGCATATAATAGTCAAGATTTCAGAAACTCAACTCGAGAACAGAACATTAAAAGCTGTTGGAGACAAGAAATACACCTATAAAGGGAAGTCCATCAGAATCACATCAGATTTTTCAACACAAATTCTTAGGTCAAGGAAAACTTGGAGTGAAGTATTTCAAGCTCTAAAAGAAAAAATCTCCAATACAAATTAATCTACCCTGCAACATTATCTTTTAAAATTGGTGGAGAAACAAGATACTTCCATGATAAAGGACACCTGAATAAATTAATCACCAACAAACTAGCACTCCAAAAATTCTGAAGAATATTCTAGAAAAAGAAAACAACTCCAGGAATCGCAATAGAATGAATC
Organism: Dinomys branickii; assembly: GCA_004027595.1. Taxonomy (NCBI): domain Eukaryota; kingdom Metazoa; phylum Chordata; class Mammalia; order Rodentia; family Dinomyidae; genus Dinomys; species Dinomys branickii. The sequence goes on along the minus strand of PVLD010018678.1, from coordinate 37,121 downwards.
CACCAGGAAAGGAAAGCAATTAAATAGAAGGTAAAATAAGAGAATCAAGAACAGGAAAATAATATATTGACAAGGAGAAGTCAATACCTATTAGATATAACCACCAGTTTTGATCTCAATTCATCAATCAAAAGAAACAGATTGACAGAATGGATTGAGAAACAAGATCCAACACTATGCTACATACAAGGAAGGCATTTAACTAAAACAGAAATTCATGAACTGAAAATAAAAGAACGGAAAAGAATATTTCATGGAGCAGGCATATTGAAAAAAGCAGGGGTAGCTATGCCACTTGCAGACAAAGTGGATTTCAATTCAAGACTGAACAGAAGAGAGGGAGCAGGTTACTGCAGTTGAATAACTCATCATCAGGGTGGAATGCCTGAATATACTTCCTCAGTGTGGTTCTGGGCATGGAAGATCTACCTGAGGATTATTGCCAAGATGACATAGAAGAAGAATCAGAGGGGAAGACTGCATGCTGTTGATTTTCTTGGAGAAGCTTTCCATGGTTGGCTTTTCTGACATGAAATCATCTTTCTCAGCATCAGAGGAGCTCGGGGCCCCGCTGTCAGGGGATGGCTACTGTTCTCCTCCAGACAGCTCCATTTTTGCCTCGAGCATCACTTCGTAGCTCCAGTGCAGATCCTTACGGACTGAGCTGTTCTCGCTGCCAGTGAAGCTCAGGTCCTCGCTGTTTCTGGGAATGGCTGTTGTTCTCATTGCGGGAGCTCTGCTCTTCGTCTTGAGTTGTCTTCAACTCAACACAGCTCATGCTTGTGGCCTAATCCTTTTACTGCACCAGTGCAGACTTTCTAGCTTCTACCACTGGGCATTGGGCCTTGCCCATGGAGTTCCTTGATATGGACTTGCATGAGACATTGTCATTGGCTTTAGGCCTTCTACTGGACTTATGCAGGACATTGCATGGAATCCAGGGCCTTAGCTGAATTGTTCAGGCCCCTAACAAGTGGACAGATTCCTTGCACTCTTTTGCATTTGACTTTTTGGGTGAATATTATAAAATAATCCTATAAATTATGTGTTCTGTATTAAATCTATTCTCTTGCAAACAACAGTCATTATATACTTGTTAAGGAAAAAATCCAAGCAGAAAAGGTAACAATTATAAATATATATTCACCAAATACCAGCGTACCCAACTATATAAACACACTAATTGATATAAAAAATCATAAAGACACTAATATAATTGCAAATGGGGACTCAATATCCAATTGTCACAAATAGACAGATCAATTAGGCAAAAAATCCACAAAGAAATATCAGAGCTAACCCAAATCTGTGAACAAATGAACTTAGGTATCTACAGAGTGTTCCACCAAACAACAACAGAACTCATATTCTTTTCAGAAAGACACAGGGCTTTTTCCAAAATAGACCACATATTAGTTCACAGAACATATTTAAGTAAAGGCAAAGAAACTGAAACTATCCCATGCATATTATCAGATCATAGTGTAATGACAGTGGAAACTGATGGCAAAAGAAACAGCAAAAACTACACAAACATGAAAATTAAGTACCACCCTGAACAACAGATAGGCCGCAGATAAAATTAAAGTAGAAATTGAACAGTTTAATTAAACAATTAAATGATAATGGCAATATGATAGAGCAGCACTTAGGGGATGTGACAAAAGCAGTCCTATGAGGAAAATTTATAGCGGTGAATTCCCACATGAAAAAAGCAGAGTGGGCTCAAATACATAACCAAATGTTGAACCTCAAGGTTCTTATAAAAGAAGAGGAAGTTAAACCCAAGGCTTATATAGGGAAGGAAATTATAAAGATCAGAGCAGAAATTAATATAATTGAGACTAAGGGCACAATACAAAGAATAAATGAAGAGCTAGTTCATTGAAAGATTAAATAAAATTGAAAAACCCTTAGACAGCCTTATCAAAAAAGGAAAGAATCAAATCCATGCATTGAGGGGTGAAAATGAGATCAAAACAGATCCTGCGGAAATCCAGATGATCATCAGTACCTACTTTGAGAACCTGTAACTTGATAAGATGAAAAATACAGAAAAATAGAGAGATTCCCTTTTTCATATGAATAACCAAAGCTGAATAAAAAAGATAGAAAAATTTTAAATAATCCAATATCAGTTAATGAAATTGAAGAAGTAATTATAAAACTACTGGTAAAAAGCCCAGGTCCCGATGTATTCACTCCTGAGCTCTACAAAAAATTCAGAGAAGAAATAGTATCACTACTTCTCAAATTCTTCAATGAAACTGAAAGGGAAGCAATACTCCCAAACTCAATCTTGGAAGCAAGCGTTACCCTGACACCAAAACCAGAGGATACAATCAAAAGAGAGAACTATAGGCCAATCTCCTTAATAAACATAGATGCAAAAATCCTCAGTAAGATACTGGCAAACAGAATGCAGCAGATAAAAAGATTACATATCATGATGGAGGAGGTTTCATCCTAGGGAAGGTCCAACATATGCAAATCAACAAATGTTCCACATTAACCAGAACCATGAACATTTTTAACGCAGAAAAAGCTTTAGGTAAAGCTCAACACATATTCATGATAAAAACCCTACAGATAATTGGAATAGAAAGTCATTATCTTAATCTGATAAAATCAAACTCTAACAAACCAATAGACAATATTATACTAAATGGTCAAAATAAAAATTTTTCCCCATAAAATCAAGAGCAAGACAAGGATGCCTACTGTCACAATTCCTAATTCTGGAAACATTAGCCAGAGCAGTTAGATAAGAGAAAGAAATGAAATGGATATGGATAAGGATAGAAAAAGTTAAATTGTCATTATTTGCTGATGACATAATATTCTATGCAGAAGACTTCAAAAACTTCACCAAAAGACCCCTAGAATTAATAACCAAATTTGGTAGCAGCAAGATACAAAGTCAATACTTAAAAATCCATAGCATTTCTGTACACAAATAATAAACTCATTGAGAGAGAAACTAGGGAAATAACATCTTTCACATTAGTACCAAGAAATATGAAATACTTAGGAATCAACCTAACAAAAAAAGTGAAAGACATACAAAATGAAAATTATGGTACTCTGAAAAAGGAAATTGAAGAGGATATCAGAAAATGGAGGTATCCCTTATTCTTGGGTAGGAAGAATCAATATAGTGAAAATGGCCATACTTCCAAAGCTGTCACAGAGATTTGATGGAATCCCAATCAAAATACCAGGAGCATACTTCACAGAAATAGAGAAAAGAATTCTGAAAATCATATGGAACCAGAAGAGATCTAGAATCACAAAACCAATTCTCGGCAACAAGGGCAAAGCAGGGAACATCACCGTCTCCAATTTGAAGTTACACTACAAAGCTACTGTGATAACAAAACAAAACAAAACAAAACAAAACAAAACAAAACAAAAATCACCATGGTACCAGCAAAAATCAGACCTGATAAGGAATAGAACAGAATAAAAGATGCAGAAACAACTCCAAGTACACGCACCTGCCTTATCTTTGACAAAGGGTCAAGCATCTGCACTGGAAGGACCTTTATTAATGGTGCTAAAAAACTGGCTTTCCACATGCCAAAGACTGAGCCTGGACCCATATCTCTCACCACACATGCCACTAAAGTTGAAATGGATCAAATGTAATATATAAAAACAAAAACACTCCATCAGCTTGAAGATAGTATAGGTAAAACTCTTGAAGACATGGGTGTATACAAAGACTTTATGAACAAAACCCTGATTGCACAGGAAATATTGCAAAGAATAAACAACTGGGATCATTAAATTAAAAAGCTTTGGCACAGCAAAAGACATCACCAATTGAATGAAGTGACAACCCAGAAAATGGGGAAAATTTTTACCAACTATTAAATAACTAATATTTAGAATATATAAAGAACTTTAAAAAGAAGATCCCTACAAATTTAAAGACACAGTCCAGAAATGGGCATCTGAAATGAGTAGGTATTTCTTAAAGGAAGAAGTACAAACAACAAATAAATATATGAAAAAAATGTTCAACATCACTGGTCATTCAAGAAATGCAAATTAAAATAACACTGATATTTCGTGTCATCCCAGGAAGAATGGCTATCATCAATAAATCATCCAATAACAAATGCTGGCAGGGCTGTGTGGGAAAACGAACCCTTGTGCATTGTTTATTGGTACAACTGTTGATTGAACTATTGTTGATTGCTAAACTGGTACAACCACTATTGAAATCTGTATGGCGTTTTCTCAGAAAGCTAAAACTAGAGTTTCCATTTGACCAGCTGTTCCCCTTCTGGGCATCTTCCTGAAAGAGTTAAAAGCATCATTACAAAGTGATATTTGAATACCCATGTTTATAGTCGTACCATTTATAATAGCTAAACCTTGGAAACAGCCCGTATGGCCATCATTGGGTGAATGGATAAAGATGTGGTATTTATACACAATGGAGTACCACTCTCCCATAAAGAAGGAAGACTTGGGTTATTTGTAAGTAAGTGGAAATAGACATGCAAGTTCAAGTATCTTAACCTTTCTCTTGTCTGAGGGTAAGTAAGAAGGAAAATGGAGGACAGATATTGGGAAGTAGGAAGAACATGTTCAGATGAGAAGGGAAACGGGAGGGAGGGGGGATGGGAAGCAAGCGAAAGGAAGAAAAACACAAAGAATAGCGAGAAATAATCAGAATGAACCTTCTGTAAATGGTGAGGGGAAGGTTTGTTGGAGGGAGGGGAGAGTAATGAGGAGAAAGAAGTTAAGCTATCTCAGGTACAGGTACAAATTCTCTATGATGGATGTGTGGAATGTATGGAAAATATGTACCAATACAAAAATTTTAAAAAGAATATGTGGAAGAAGTGGCCTTTGTTCTTAGGTGAATTTTAAAAATTATTTTTAATCTGTACAAACGAAGCTTGAGTTTAGCTGGGAGTCGCTAAGCTGTGTGTCTTAGCTTTAGCCACATACCGTCCTGCAGCTCTGTTAATTTCCTGTTTCTCTTTCCTGTGAAGCTCCCTTTCCCCCGGTGAAGCAGAGTTCAGTTTGAATTCTGAGTTAGCCCATTGGTTCAGTGGAATCCCATCTCATCCACAGGGATTGATCCTGGGATGGGGTGGGACACATTCTGGTCAAGGGGTTTGTGCCAGTCTTAGCTGCACCTCCTGAGAATGGGCTCCCTAATTTTTTAAGAGGCTGTATCACAAGGACCCAGCTCCTGCACTGTGACTCCTAGGTGTGACTCTTGAAGGATGAAATACTACTGGAAGGCCACCGGCGTCATCTGGGGAACCTACCTCTCAGCAGAAACGGATGCTATCTCGATTGAAGAAGCAGAGGAAGGCCAAATTTCTGATGATATCTTTGAACTTCTGATTTCTGGTCTTCTTAGTTTGAGATTCAATAATGCTTTTATTATATACCTTTCCTGAATCGGGTGGTCTGTCGTTTGCAGATAAAGGCATCCCCAAAGGCATACTTTCTCAGCAGCAGGAACAGCAGCAGCAGCAGCAGCAGCAGCAGCGGCGGCGGCAGTGGCAGGAGCAGCAGCAGCAATAAACTGTCCTTATTTACCCCTCCTGTATGCCAATTGCTCTTCAGCCCATATACTCTGCAGTCCATGCACATGTGTATATTTTGCAATCCTAATGATTATAAGATTGTTGAAAACAGAGAAATTACATTTTTTAAAACACAGAAACAATGCTATTATCTCACTTTAATAATAAGTATAGTGACTCAGTTCATTAAATATTGATTCAGTGACTACAATATCTCAGGTCTTATGCAAGGAAGGTATTTAGAGAACAGAGGTTTCTGTCTTTCTGAGGGTTGAGCCAGGACTTTACCAACTGGTCTTAAGACGGTTATATAAGAATTTTACCTGATTCAATTGTGTTTATGTAACAGAAGAGAAAAGACATTTAATACAGCAAGGAAACTATCAGGGCTTCTATATTGTATTAAAACTTAAAAAACTTGGAAACATAGCTGTGTCTAGAGGCACAGTCTCAGCCACTGGGGAAGGTGAGGCACAAAGTACAAGTTCGAGGTTAGGGTGGGCAATTTAGCAAAACTTTTCAAAGTATGGAAGAGAGAAGAGACAGGAAAGGAAGGACAGGAGATGTAGCTCCCTGTTTCCTGGGTTTAAGCCTCAGCGGTAAAACATCCCTAAACTCTGTTCACGAGTATTTCATTTTTATAAGTGACTTCAGTAATAATCACTTGTATATTTCAGACAAGTTATTTGTGCCTAAATTTGATTAAAGACTCAATTCCAAATTACATCTGTGTGTTAGTACTATTTTAGTGTTTAGATGTCTCCTTCCCCATTGGTTCCTCATTCCTGTGCAGATGCTACATGATTTACGATGGGGTTATTATATGTTGAAAATATCTTTGGTCAAAAAATGCATTTAATGCACTTAATCCAGGGAACATCATAGTTTATCCTAGACCAATGGCTTTAGCCCACAGTTGGACAAAATCATCTAACACCGAGGCTATTTATAATAGTATTGAATGTCTCAATTTATCGAATACTAGTCTGATAGAAAAAAATGATTGCATGAATATGCTTTCATGATATCAGAAAGTTGAAAAATGATTATGTAGAACTATTTTTAAATTGTAATTCTTAACTTTTTAAAGCACTTATCGTCTGATAAAAAAGGAGACACAATTACTTTTTGTCTCCCAAGTCCATAGGTTTTATTTATTCTTGGCATTTTAATTAAGTTAATGGGTACATTTTAGATATACATAATGATCACATTCATCATAGGGAATTTATACCTGTACATGCTCTGCCATGATTCTTTGTTTTTTCCCATTCCGCTGCCCTCCCTTCAACCCCTCTTCTCCTCTTTATTTATAAAAGCTTTGTTTCCATTTTTTCCTTCTTTTCTTATTCCCCCCCAGTTTTCTTTCCCATTTGAACATTTTCTTCTATTTCACAATATTTATTACACAATTTGGTCCTTATTTACACTTCAGTTTCTCACATCAGAGAAACAGTGCAGTATTTACACTTACATGTCTGATTTATTTCACTTAAGAGTTTAGTCTCAAGGTGCATCCATTTAGCTAGAAATGTCTCAAGTTTATCTTTCTTTATGGCTGAGTTGTACTCCATTGCATTAAAGAAAACACATCTTTTTTATCCATTCATTAGTTGATAGGTTGTTTCTGAGACTTAGCTGTTATAAACTGTGCTGCTATGAACATTGGTGGGCATACACTGATGGGTGTATATATATTGCTGCTGGAAGAGAGAATAGGTAGAAATGTCAAAGATGGGGTATAGGCAAGGACTTTATGAACATAATCCTATCTATGGGAAATATTACAAAGAATCAACAACTGGGATCTCATTTTACTAAAAGCTTTGCACAGCAAAAGAAGTCAATGGAATGAAAAGAAAATCCAGAGTGGGAAAAAGGTTTTGCCAGTTTTTTCTCAAAGGATTAGTATCAAGAATGCATAAAGAACTCAAAAAAATTAGATCCCCAAATTTAAAGTCCCAACCCAAAAATGGGCATCTGAGATGAGCAGATACTCCTCAGATGAAGAACAAATGTCAAATAAATATATGAGAAAAACACGTTCAACATCACTGGTCAGTCAAGAGATGGAAATTAAGACAATGCTGTAAGGAAGGATAAGTGAATTACTATCATCAAGAAATCAGTCATTAACAAATGCTGGTGGGTATGTGAGGAAAAGGACCCTTCTCCACTGTTGGTGGGGGTGTAAAATAGTGCAACCACTGCAGAAACCAGTGTGGAGATTCCTCAAAAAAATAAAACTAAAGGTTCCATTTGACCCAGCTATTCCCCTTCTTGGTATCTTCCCAAAAGAATCGGTTGCAGTGTAAAATCTATTAACACCTCTGCAATTCTTTCTTTTCTCAGAAGAATCTCCCCATTGAGAGTTAATTCTGACTTTTGCAAGCTGTCTTACTGCTCAGAAGTCTGGGATCGTAACTAAGATTGGAATAAGACGAACGCATTTCCATAAGGTTATCATGAGGATGGATTGCAATGACATTTGAAAAATGCAGAGTTCCTGCCAACCACAGAGCTTCTTGTGCACATTGCCTGTATTCCTCACCTGACTTTAGTATTCATCATCTCTTCCAGGGATTATTAGAAATGTTTCTGTCTTTCCTCTGTCTATTTCCTTCTTATTTTAATTTATACTCCTCTTTGTGGCCCAATTTATTATCCCTCAAACATAAACATGATCATGCCTCCCCCTGTAGCCTACAGAAGTCTATGTAGCACATTCAGATAGACAAATTTGACTTGGAAGTTAGCTGTATCATCCACTGAACTGGTCACAGGGTGCAGTGAACCAGACACACAAGCTTAAATATCGCATGGTTTTTGTTATGTGAGAAACACAGAATATAAATGAAGAACACAACCAAAGTGAGACAACAGGAAGTAAGGAGAATTTTCTTAAATGGGAAGGGGATCAAAAGATGGAGGAGGGGGGAGAAGAGAAGAAAGAGATGGAAAAAGAACTAAGACGTGTTTTGTGCATGCACCAACTCCCTACAAGGAATGCAATCATGTACTGCAAACACTTTCTACTAACGACAGTTTTAAAGCCTTTAAAAATCCAACTGCTCTAACAAAGAGATGCTGTGCATAGAATAAAACTGCTGATAGCTATTTATATGAAAACAGTGTGAAGGTGGTTATTCTCTAGTATCTACATCTAAGTGGGATTTGAAATAAGAGGGGGATAGAGCCACAAATAAATAAATTATCCACAAATAATTTTGTGACAAATGAAAATGATCAATGCAAGGTACAGAAGTTGTGTGCCAGGCTGGATATTACCTACGTAAGAGTTAGAGTGGGAAAATGGAAATACATACAGAAAAAGTGAAACTTTGGCACCTTTGATGGAAAAATATAGTTTAGACTGATGCAGATAGTGAGAACTACTGAAGGTTTTGACACACAGGCTTGTGATACTCAAACTTCCATCTTGGGGAACACTCTTGGCTGTGTGGAGGATGGATTTGAGGCAGCCAGAAGCACCAGAGAACACAGAGCACAAAGCAGAAGGAGAAATGAGAGCTAAGGGGCCTTCTGGCTCCTAAGAGAGCAGGCAGAGGCTGCCAAAGCAGCTCTCAGACCCGCGTGGCTCGGCTTTACCGTTTGCATTTTCCTGGTGAGCGCCCTTTTGTTTGGTGTGCACCACAGCTTAAAACTGACAGGCAGATGAAGCAAGGTATCCAGAAGGAACCTCCTGAAGATATACTTTAATGCAGACTTGCCTGGCCATCGAGGCAGGGCAAGCATTGACTGAGCTACATGGCTCAAAGGTGCAGCAGATCTGTCATCTGCAGGTGCTATTATGACCCTTGTTTGCTGAGAAGAGGAGGAAATGGAGGCCTGGAACCTGCGCTGGGAGCAGCAAAGGCGCTAGGAGACAAGCCTGGCTGCAGAGCCTGTGCTCACTGTGTCCTCTACTCTGCTTCTTGTCCTGCGGCCCAAACCTCCCTCTACCTTCTTGTAGCAATGATGCCCTGTTTCTTCCTTCGCTCCTCTCCGCAGCCCCCCACAGTCCTTCTTTGTCTGCCTCTGGAATTCTTTCTTCTGAGTGTTCACTCAACAACGTTCTCTTCATCCTTTAAAATGCAGGTAAATGCCAACACCTCTCTCGAGGACCATGTGCCCTGCCCCACATCCCACACCCTTCCCCATGGGGAAAAGTGATCCCCCCTTTGGTTCCATGGAGCCGTATGTGGGTGCACCTACAGGTACAGTTTTCCTTTGTTAATCTGTTCACATTGTCCCTACATTATGACCTTCTTCAAGGGTGCAGCTTCATGTTGAACACATGGTAGGTGGGATGAACAGTTTTGAAGATAACAATAATAATGTGAATCAATAATACTGGTCAATATTGGAAATACTAACATCAAATAATCATTTTCTGGAGTAAAATGGAATGATTTTTCAGATACTCAGGATAATTTCAAATGCTGAGAAGAAAGGATATATAGAAATGTTTGCAGAGGTGATTTAAGGACATTTTCTTTCCACAGTGTTCTCTTTGTTCCAAGATATTATTATTCTATTGCATTGAACAGGCTAAGGTGGCTATTATGGGCTTAGTGTTTGTGCTAACCTCCAGTTCTTATCTTGATACCTTAAGCCCCATTATGATGGTGTTAGGTAGGAGGTGAGGACGTTGGGAGGTAACTAAATCCCTCTGCATTCCGTGGAGCCCTTATGATAGGGTTCGCTCCTTCGGGAAAGAGACCTGTGTGTATTCACTTTCACTGCAACTATCTTTTCTTTTCTGTTCTTTTTTTTTTTTTTTTTTTTGTACAGGGAATCAAACTCAGGACCTTGTGCTTGCCAGGCAGGCGTGTATGCCACTGAGCTATATCCCCAGCCCAACTGCAGCTATATTGAGTTGTAACCTACATGATTGCTCTGGAGTAATTCAAACCAGTTTCCCAGCCAACTACAAATGGAAAAGACCATTGAAATGGTATGTGGCCCTTTACAACCAAATTGTAGCTCCAAGGATGTTTCTGAATCTTTGATATTATCTTAAACTAAATCAGGTGCACACCAGCTAGGAAGAAGTCACTTTATCATAACCCATAAATACGTATCTCTTTCTAATCCAAACTGCTGGTACTCAATTAGTCTTTTTTTTTTTTTTTTGCGGTACTGGGGATCGAACTCAGGACCCTGCACTTGCTAGGCAAGCGCTTATTCCACTGAGCTATATCCCCAGCCCCCCAATTAGTCTTATTACCATCAAAGATCATCTATCATTGGCCAGTTTCCCCATCAATTGCATTCTAAACCTGTCTGCCTCTGTTCCTTTAGTCTCATGGTGCCTTGAAGCTAGTCCTCATTCACCAGAGCTGAGTTCTTCTGAAAAAAGACTCCAGTGAGCTCTCATGATAGAAGGGTACAAAAGGAAGGCACCAGTCTTAAATCTAGAGCAGACTACGATCCTCATGAGAGTCCTAGTCCAACCAGGCTACATGTTGATTTTGCACTTTCAGTCTCCCAAACTTGAGAAATAGATGTTTTTTATTTAAGCTAATTGGGCTGTAGTAATTTGTTATAGCGGCTTGAAATCATTTCATACGCAGCAGAGCAGCCTCTCTGTTCTTCTGACCTGCTTTAAAAACACAGAGGAGATGCAACTTGCCTTCCACCCTTCCCAAGCTTTGCCAACCATGTGATGTCCTACAGCCTCTCCCCCTTGCCCTCTTGCTGTGGAGGTTTCATTCCCCTCTCCTCCAGTGGTGAGCTGCTTGTGTGTCCTTTGTGCCAGCCCAGGTCCCTGTCACCAGTCACATGCAGCGTCATCTCTGTGGCACCTTGAACAGTTCAATTGACTCTATTATTGAAGAGGCCAGGCTGCGTCTCTCCCAAGGCTATGTCCTACTTTATAACCTGTGTTCTCCTAGGCAGAGAAGCTGGCTGTGAGGCACAACAGCATTTACTAAGTGCTTCTTGCTAAAATTCTGCCAGCCAGTCATTATTTTTGTTTATCTGGACTTGTGTTCACGTAGCAGTGGCTGTGAATGTGCTTTTGTTTTGTATCCTTAGATGCTCTTCCTCTTTTCTTGCAATAAAGGATAGAATACGCTGTCAGACCTGGTTACCAAGAGAGTGATGGAAATGCCTTCTGCTCCTTTGCTTTATAAAATAAGCAGTGTCATTAGTGTAAAATGAATTTGGTTTTCAATTTGTTTCAAGTTGTCATTTTAGCATCCTGTCCTTATGCTAGCCAAATGCCTTTCAGGAGCACATCCTTGCTTAGTCTCTTGTATTACAATAAAGAATTGAGACTTTTGTCACCAGGGAAAGTGTGCCAGTGAGGCCAGTCAGGGCCAGACATCAGCAAAGATTAAGAGATTCCCTGAACATGTAGAGCTTGTAACATGGTAGCAGTTGATAAGCGTATTAAAAACAAAACAAACCTGAAAACAAAATTGCAAGGCAGAGGACAGGCATTTAGAGGAACCTAGGGAGAGTTAAAGTTTCTATGTGGTGGGAGAGATGATATACTGACTTCCTAATAAAATTCACAACCTTTTTCTGTCTGGTTGCATTCATTTAGGAACAAAGTGAGATTTAACTCAGTACCATGGGAACACGGGTGGGCACCTGTGTGTGTGTGTGTGTGTGTGTGTGTGTGTGTGTGTGTGTGTACATAGGAAAATTGAGAAGGAAGATAGATGAAGGGCAAAGACAGACTTGTCATTCTGCACGACCTCCGTATATTAAATCATGTTCATGTTTTATCTGTATCTGGAAACGTGCACGAAATACCTGGAGATGGGGATGAAGGATAGGTAAGAGCTACTGAGGAGATAGTTAGAAAGGATAATGAGGATGGTTTTTTCCTCAGCAGAACAAGAGAGTAATTTAAGTAAACAATCTCTTGCCTGAACTTTCCTGAAATAGTGTAAAGAGAAATTATTTTGCTTAAGTGATTGTTTGCCTTTTTTCCTTTGGTGTCACTAGGTCAGTCTTCTGTCACTGGGCATATTTTAGAAGCGGAACATATTGTAAATGTAAGAGTTCAACTCTAACACTATCATTCCTCTGTTTCCAAAATGACTCAGCAGCCATCCAATAAGAAGTTGTACCTACCCGTAAATTAAATTAATCAGCCTCTAACTGCAACAGTTTTTGGATAATCCAGCAAAGAATCATGGTCTGCCTCATGACGGCTGACAAATGACGGAGGAGGGTGGTAGCTTTCCTGGGCAGTGTGCCCCCCCCCCGAGCCACCCGAGTTCCCGAGGCGACGTCTTTAGACGTGGTGCGCACAACTCCTTCTTTTTGCCCAGAAAACTTTCAAGTTCCTACTCAAATATCATTTAGTCTAGGAATCCTAGGCTATCCTGATATATTCTGTCACCCTCCCTTTGTCCTTCCACAAAGACACAAATGCTTTGTTTATACCCTTTTAAAAACAGTTAAAAATTAATAGTTTTGATACTCCCACTGCTGTGAGCATCAGTTCAAAAACAGAGATAATTAGTTATTTGTATTTGCTATCTAAACCTTTGGCCCAGTGCCCAGCTGGGGAGAGATGTTTAGGAATTAATCAGTAACTAGGACGGTGTGCATTTCTGATGTACGATCTGCTCTAACAACCAGGATGAGACTGTATCATGTTAAATCAGTGTTGTCCAAACAGGCATGAGGCGATGAAACTTTGCTCTGAAAGATGGAGGATTCTATTACCCCCTTTGTTACTGTTTAAGTTATCAAATTCTATTTGTATTTCTCAAAGGGTATTACATTTCTTACAATTAAGCATGGCTTGAAAAAAATGTCTCAATAAAACCTCAGATTATATCACTTGGAAGACTATATTGTGTGTTTCTTTTAAGAATTACAAATCATGTTTTTCTTATTCTTCGACCTTATATTTTAATATAAAATGGACTAGAAGTAATTTTCCTGTTTTCAGAGTCTAATAATGAAGAAAAACCAGTGAGCTTTCCTGTGCATGAATTCAGTGTCACATAACTTCAGCCATATTAAATTTAGCTCCCATGATTCCCCCAAAGTGAACCTACTTCATTTTTCCTTTGTCATTTCCCAGCAAACTATAAATATATAAGTACAGCATGGCACGTGGAGTTTTGTAACAAGAGCTGGTGCCAGGGATGTTCCTGATTCTTTGACAATAACTTAAGATAAACCAGGTACATTCTAGGTAGAAGTAAGTCTCTTATTCTAACCACTATATGTACCCCAACTTCTAATCCAAGTTTCAGGGGCCCATTTGGTCTTCCTGCTACCCAGAATCACGATTCTGTCAGTAAGTCTTCCAATAAATTGTACAGTGTGCAACCCTCGGTCAGTCTACTTCTCTTTTCTTGGTTTCATGCACATTGCAAATGATTCTTATAAACCAAGACCTTGTTGTTCCGGCACTCACTGGAATTTGCTTTTCAAAAGAAGGTTATTTGGTTTTTCCAACACACAAATTGTTTATATGACCTTAAGAGTGGGAGTACCTAAAACAGCAGCAGGACAGGTGTACCTATCACTCATTAACTTGATTAACGTGTTGAGTCAAGAAGGTAGTTTGGGGCCACAGCGGTGTTTTAGTCTGTAGTTAAAACAGAATGAAGTCATCTTCAGAGAATGAAGTGGTCTTATCAGGCAATTTAGTTCTTGGAAAACCACACTGGGAATTCAATCAGTGAGAAAGATTACTTCAAGCACCTTCTACTTTCATACAAGGTGTTATGGTTGGGGGCTTATTTCACAAGGGAAACAATATAATCCAGGACACATATTTTATAAGATTATCATAATCACCAAATAATCATTTACATGAGAGCTCAGGAAAACTGTCCACACACTAAGACCAAGGAATCCAGCTGAGGGCCTGGATCCCACAGAGATGTCGTGCATGAGTCCAGCTGAAGACCTAAAGCCCATAACAATGCCTCCCACTGGAGGCCCAGAACCTATAACAACATCTCATGCAGGCCTGTTTCACAGATCTGCGCTGGGAAGGCCCAGGTGTCAGTGGTGGAATCTAGAGTCTGTGCCAGCGGGATGAAGGATCTGTGCTAGCAGGCCGAGGGAACTGCACTGGAGCCAGAAGCAATGCTCAGAAGAACCAGAGCTCCCTGAAAGATACCACAGGCATCCTCAACAACAGTGAGGTCCTGAGCTCCTCTGATAGTCAGGAAAGCTGAGTTCCCACCAGGAAAGCCAACACAGCAAGCTTCTCCAGGAGACTGAGCAGGGCACCATCTCCCCCTCTGGAGCCAGGAAGCGATGCTCAGAGTGAGGACCAGAGCTCCCCAAAGTGAACTGAAACTATTTTCAGTGCCGACAAGGTTCCAAGCTCCTCAGAGGATGAAAACAATCAAGTTCCTCAGGAAAATAGCACAACGAGCTCCTCCAAAAGAACCAACAGCTCTTTTCAGCTTCTACCAGCTCCCAATAGCCTCTCCCAGCTCCCAACAGCCTGACTTCTTCTCCAGGTCTGCCTCTTATGCTGCTGGCAGTAATCCTGAGGTGGGCCTCCCACACCCAGCCCTGTGCTTGCTCCATTCAGATGTGTTTTACAAATTGGCCACCAGTTGTCCATCCACTACAATGGGCATTAATTTATGAAGAAGCAAAGATGTGAAAATGAAGCGAAGCACAAAATGCTTTTAATCATAATTATGATCTATACTTCCCCAGTAACCCCTACGGTAGCCAAAGTTATTATTTTCTTCTCTTTGAAGCTGGAGTTTAAAGCTTAGAACTCTTTGAGAAGTCCTCTTTCCTTCCTGTCCCTGGACCTTGCACTCCACCCCTATATGCATGCATACATATGTGCACACACACAGACACTCCCATATGTACACATGCAGACACATAGACGGCACTTTAGCTAACTAACGAAGGACTTTGGTAACACCTTCAAAGTTTATTTACTCCCTGAGTAGATTGCTGTATAACATTTTAGAGAAGTTCCACATATACAATTTTTATGTTAGTGCCACATCTTAAACATCGGAGTAAATTATTTAGTTCATTTCGTGTTCACTGGTGAATTATAGCAAATGGGGCCTTTTCACCGTGACCTAAATGTGAGAGAGCCTGCGGGTAAGGGGCGGCGGGCGGGTGCCACCCCAGCTGCTCCCTCCTGGTACCTGATGTGACAGATGGGTAGGTGTCACGTCAGGTGCTCACTCTCGTTCCAGTATTCAGGATGACAGCTGGGCAAGCGTCACTTTAGGGGCTCACGCCTCTCACCCTGTCTCTGGTGGCACTTGGCAGGTGAATTTTAGGGCCTCACTCCTCTCACTTTGTGAGGACCAGTAAGCAGGACCACGGCGGGGCTTCTCTTTTGTCCTATCACTAATGAGCCCTGGGTAGCGGGTGCCCACCTTTGTCTCAGGGAATGCCTATATTTTTCCTGCATGAGATTGGCCCTGGGCAGACACACCCATACATGTTACTTCCCTCTGCCCTGTGTGCCAACTGGGCAGAGTCATCTTAGATGTTCCTTGCTCCCTCCTGTCATTCTCCTCTGATGAAGACCGCTTATTTCCATCAGCCTGTCTCCCTGGTGTGACCACTGGGCCGGCATCATCTCAGGGCCTCCCTAACCTTGGCATTTCATTTATGACTGTGGATCAGGCCCATATCAGATGTTGCCTCTTTTTGTCCTCTCTGTGGTGCCCTGTCAGTAGGGCTATTTCCAGGGAGGGGGCCCTTACTTGGGATCCGGGTGACCACTGGGTTTCTCGTGTATCTCTTTTGAGTAGCACAGATGCACCAGTTCATTTTAGCTGGTCATGTTTGAAATGATTTAATAGCTGTTTTGTACCAGGTGGACATACTTTGAGTCATAGTAAATGACTAAGATTAGCCCTGGCACTGCTGTTTATTTATCATTAACATCATGTGATGAAATTTTACCGCTCTAATTTCCACCACTAAATTAATTTCCTGAAATAGGGTAAACAAACAGCAGAGCCCTGTCTTTGCATACGAGCAGTAGAGGCCAGCTGGCACAACTGTCAGGGGTTCATGTCTTCCAGGGCATCACATACTTCAGCTCTAGACATTTGGTCTTCATGACTGTGAGAGCTTCAAACGTAACACAGCTTTCTTTGTGGGGATTATACAAGTCAAAGTCAATATGAGGAGCCATTGAACCACTAATGCTGTCTAGGTTGTAGTGCATCGATAAAATGTAGATTTGGAAAAAGTAGGTAGAGTTGAAGCTCTTTGAGTAATGAAGTCCCCATGTAAATTCCTATCAATTTTATCTCTACTGGATACTACTTATGTAAATGATTAGCTGAAAGAAAGGATTTAGACATTTTATTCAATTTAGGCACAATTAGGAGGCAATTGTAAAAACCCGTGATAAAATAAAACACACTAGAAACCAGTAAGGGGGTGTCAAGTCCTTAAACTGTCAAGTTGTTCAAAACTAAATAAAAGTGAATAAAATTATGTGGGAGAAAAAAGTTTATGAAAAACATTTGGGTGTTGAGTATTCCATAAGAAAAAATGTGTGTGTGGGTGTGAGCGTGTGCATACACACTCAGACACATTTCACTCTAGAACTGGATAAAGTATTATCACTGTGGTTTGTTGGAGAATAAAATGTCAACTTGTCTGGTTTACCTTCATCTCAATGTAATTCTTTATTTTAGAGTAATCTATCTTATTCCATTCTTTTCTGAGGATGCTTTCTCTAGAGAAATAGTCATTTAAAATATTTATAAGAGGGGTCATCCAAATTCAAAGACCCAATCCAGAAATGAACATCTGAGATGAATACCCATTTCTCCAATGAAGAAATACAAATGGTAAGTAAATATAGGAAAACATGTTCAATATCATTCGTCACTTGAGAGATGAAAATTAAAACACTGAGATTCCATCTCACTCCACAAAGAAGTCAAATGCTGGTGGGCTGTAGGAGGGAAAAAGGACCCTTCTCCGCTGTCCGTGGGAGTGCAGACTGGTATAATCACTGTGGGAATCAGTGTGGAGATTCCTTAAAAAACTAGGATTAGAGGTCCCACTTGATCCAGCTATTCCCCTTCTGGGTATCTTCGTAGAAGAATGGAAAACATTGTACCACAGAGATATATGCACACCCATGTTTATAGAAGCACAATTTGTAATAGTGAAATCTTGCCAACAGTCCAAATGCCCACTAACTGAGGAAGGGATAAAAAAGATATGGTCTTTGATACAATGGAGTACTACTCAGCCATAAAGAAGGGTAAACTTGAGACATTTATAGCTAAATGGGTGCAACTGGAGACCATACTCAGACGTGAAATAAAGCAGACTCCCTTATGTAAACATATTGTCTCCCTGGTCTGAGAAACTGAAAGTGTAAATAAGGATCAAAATGTATAATAGATATTGTGAAACACCAAAATGAAAGAAGAACTAGGGTGGGAGAGAAAGGAAAGAAAGGGAAGGAAAAGGAAAACAATACAAAATAATTATAAAAGAAGGGTCTGTGCTAATATCATTTGGAGAAATTTTCATGCCAATATGTATTCTGAACAGCTACTTTGAAGATAACAATACTCAATATATTAGTGTTATTCTCCTATTATTTTGATATAAATTTTGTTTTTTCCATAAAATAAAAAATATTTATAAGAGGAGTCTACATAATTTTGATATTGTTTCCTTTAAACCATCTTTATTTCTTTTGCTTCAGTTTATAGCTTTATAGCTTTAAAATTTCTGTGTTATGATAGATTTTAGCAAGCAAAAGCCTTGGATTAAAAACAATTGATGTGATTTTTTTAAACCTCTGATGAGAAAAAGCAATTTTTTAAATCCTAGAACTGAAACTGTAATTTCCAGAGATTTTTTTTGTGTGTGTGAAGGTAAGGCTATTAAGGCTGACAAATTTTTTTTGGCATTTTGTGTGCCTAGAGGCTGCCTAGGCATGTAGATGGAGACAGTCAGTCAATATGCAAGCTTTGCTTTGGCTTCATGTAAAGACTCTGTCTGCATTCAGAACCTGGTAACTGTAATGAAAGCCAACTCTAAAAAAATTGATTATTTTTTCAAGAGCCTGGGACAGTGCTGCTTGTTTGGGAAGAGCTCCCATTTCCCGGGCACTCTGAGCATCTTTAGCTGATTTTCTGTGCCATGTTGCCATAATCACCACCATCCACCAACACTGAACTCATCCTGAGCTGTACTCAGATCGGAGAATTTCATGGCATTCTCTGGCTTCTTGGCATAGGGCTAATTTAGATTAGCACAGAGCCTGAGCTATGTTTGGTATGGATTCAAAAAGTATGTTGAGGGCTGGGGATATAAAACAGAGATAGAATGTTTGCTTAGTATTTGCAAGGCACTGAGTTTAATCTCAGCATTGAAAAAGTGTGTTAAAGAACAGATATGTTTAATTAAGCCCTATATCAAGAGCATAGATGTTTAAAAGTTTCCAATTTTGCTGAGCCCAGAGAGCATCAGTGTGAGCAGAAGAAATGAGTACATATCTCTTTCCTACATGTGACAGTAAAAGAAAGACGGGGGACATTTCGTCTGAAAAAGAACTTTACAAATTCTCCCTAGAAGTTTTGCTGACAGCCATGTCTAAATAGCTGGAAGAGCTGTGGAAAAAGTTCCATCAGCATTGCCTATTGGTATCCACTGTGGTTATCTTGAGATATTTTCGTGATACACAATTCCCTTTGACATTCTTACTAAAGCATAGCATCAGTTCAAAGTTTGATTTTGTAGTAAAGTATCCTGCAGACATTTGCATTTTTCTGTAGGAGTCAATATTTTGCTATATTATTCACTGTTTTAAATGCAAAATTGGGCATGGTCAAGTTTTCTTCACCATCTTGTGTAGGTACTGCCGAAGTGAGTGCTTTATCCTCATGTGTGTTCTTGTTTTATTTAAATGTTAGAATACAAATAAACTAATCTTTTATCTCATTAAAACTCCTCAACTATTTTGCTAAGCTATCAGCTTTAATCCAATTCACATGAAAATATTTAGATTGTTGTGAAGTTTTTATTAAGAAATTCCAATTTTCTACAGAGTGATTAGACTCCTTGACATTGGTATTAGCAATGATTTTATTAATATGGCTCAGAAAGCACAGGCAACCAAAGAAAAAATAAGTAGAATTACACCAAACTAAAATGTTTCTGTAGAGTCAAACAATCAATCACCAAAAAAAAGGGAACTATAGTATGGGAAAAAGTATTAATAAACCATATACCTAATAGGCTGATATCCAAAATGCAGAAGAAATTCAACAAGAAAAATTTAAAATTGGCAAAGGATCTGAACAGATCTTCCCCCCAAACACATGCAAGTGAACAATAGGTATGTGGAAATGTGTCTGACCTCACTAATCACAGAGCAAGTCAAACACAATATATCAGCTCCCGCCCATTGGAGGGATTATTATAAAAAAAAGATAAAAGACCAGTGCTGGCTGGGATGTGGAGAAAAGGTTACACTTTGCCACTGTTGGTGGGAATATAGATTCATGCAGCCATTATGAAAAACAGTGCAAAGATTCCTAAAAAAAATTAAAAACAGAAGAACCACATGATCCAGCAATCCCAACTCTTGTTACATATTCAAAAGAATTGAGATCACTGTGCTGAAGAACTATTTGCATTCCTGCGTTCATTGAGGCACTATTTGTGATGTGAATCAACTTACATATCTATTTAAATGATTGCTCATGTAAAATATAGACACAGCTGTAAAGGAATATTATTCACCTCTAAAAAAGAAGGGAATCTTAACAGCTTTTGCAGCATGGCATGGTACAACAATATGATCTCTCTTGTATGTGAAACCTCAGGAAGTCAAACTCACAGCAACAGAATAGAAAGATGATTGCCAGAAGCTGGAGCCTGGAAAATGGGAGGATTCTGGTTAATGGGTACAATACTTCAGGTATGAATAGTTTCTGTAAATTTAATATACAATGTCATAACTCTAGTAAAGAATAATATATACTTGAAATTAAATTACTAAGAGAGCAGGTCTTTAATATTCTCATCACCCACCAAAAGTAGTAATTTATGAGGTGATGGATATATCACTTATGGTAACCTTTACAATGTGTAGATAGGAAATCAATACATCACATTGTGTATCTGAAATATGTATGTCCTATGTATTAAAATAAATAACTTTTAAGTAATAAAATAATTCAAAATTTTACCTTAATCCATGTACAATGATAGTAGAAAATACTTAGGATTAAATTGATAAAAAATTTTGAAGGGACACATGCATCTATCAAAACAACCTAGAGGAGAGCTTTTAAAGACACAAAGGCACCATGATTAAGATTCATTCTGTTGTTTATGGTGTGTATGTAAGAAAGAAGGAGGAGAAGAAGAAGATAGAAAGAGAGAAATAATGTGCTGTCACCCTCAAGTAAGGAAATGTGTATATTTTTAAAATATAAGATATTGATAATAGGATAAATATAAATAGGATATTTTCTTACCTCACCACACAATAAATACCTTCGTGAAATGAGTATTGAAATAGTACTGTAGCCTATAGATTTTAGTCAAAGTTTTACAATTATCTAACAGAGTTTTTCATTATAAAAAAAAGAAAAAGGATCACACATTGCACTTAGATGTCATATCTTTCAGGTACTATAAAATGGGACACTTCCTCAGTATTACTCTGCACTTTACAGAGTTAGTATTTTCAAGACAGGAGGTGCATCTGCCATGGTGGACGTGCCTGTAAGCCCGGAACACAGAGAGGCTGATGCAGGGTTGGAGGGCAGACCAGGCAGGTGAGCAATTTAATGTGCCCGTTCTCAGAATTTTATAAAAGGGAGGGGGTGCAGATTGGTGAAAGGACCTTGGGTTCAATCTCCAATACCAATAATACAATCTACACAAAAAAATGTAACTACCTCACCACCCTCCAAGCCTAGTCCTATCCCTTCAGGTTTTCTACCTCATTCACTACCACTAGCTACAGGTATCTAATCTTGTTCAGTTGTGATTTATTCTTCCTATGGTTTTTTTCAGAGATAAGAAGATGGGTGCTTTATTAGTATTTATTATTCTTACACAAAAGGTAGCATGCTGTAGATTTTGCACTTGGCATTCTCCTCTCTGCCTTAGTTCATACAGATCTTCTCCATCTTTGTATGCACTGTGTGGTGCACTGCTATGTGGGTGGACCAGAGTTTACTCAACAGTTCTCACAAGCATGAATATGCAGGTCTTTCCAGAGTTACCAAATCATACGCTTTGTGTCCTCCACACTGTATGCCAATCACTGAAACTGGAGCGGGAGGTTTAAGTTACAAACTTGATTTTCTAAGGATAGGCTTTGGGGTATTTATGGGATAAAGAATTAGGATGAACCTCTGGCCAACCTACAGATGTATAGCTTATTGTAATAAGCAATTATTATAGTAAGGTGCTTATTTTGGGTGAGGTTTGTCAGATTGTGATAGATTACTGGATCTAGCCCATTTGAACAGGCTTATTTATATCTGTATAACACACTGTGGTGTTTGAAGAGAGACTGCCTTTGCTCATTTTTTTCTACTAAGGTTTTCATTCACTTCTTATTGATTTGTTGGAGCTCTTGTATATTCAGAGTTGCCTTTGTACTTTGTAAACAATCACAGAAAATAGGGGATTCATACGTACTAGCAATTTGTCATTTGTTCTTAGGCTAACTTCTTATTCTAACAAAATTAGTAAAAGTTTTAGTCATTCCTATGATCACAGTCACTTTGAACGAATTTCTAAAATAATCACAGAAATTCCAGTGTTGTAAGAGAAGTGGGAGATCTTCTGTCTGTGAACATTAGTATTTTCTTATTCTCTCTGACAATTTATCATAAAGTCTGGATTCTTTTCCCAGAGAGAAAATGGACAGAAGGTGCACAATATCAGAGGGTTTATGGAATCCTCAAAGTGCATATGTGTACCCCAAATTTGATGCAGTTAAGGCAGTGTTAGTTGTCCATGTCATTGCTGTTTGTATTTAGTATATGGAGCCAACATAATAAGAAAGTAAGATTAAACTTAGTCTATTTGAACAAGTAAAAAACCTATAAGAGATCATGAATTTGAACCAAATATGCTTTGAATTGTTTGTGCTAAACTCTTCTTTATGTCTGAACTAAATACAATTTCCTTACATCTGTACTGCACTTTCAACGTTGCTCAAAGTCTCATTTTAATTCTCTTGGCAAAAAAGCACACCTATAAGATGAAGCGATTCTTCACTCTCTTCAGGACAGTCAAATATTTTTTCCTGATGATTTCCTGGGCAGCAATGTTATGAACACCGAGAGCACTACAAATACTCATGTGGGAGAAAGCTTATATAAAAATATACCTGAAGTATCCTTTGTGGCTAGAAGAACAGGTCCAATGAAGACTTGGCACTATCCAAATAGGATTCAAATACTTTTGTTTTTATAATTAAGATTATCCTAATACAACATCAAGGTTTTGAAATTGAAATAAAGCATTTGACTTTCTGATTTTTGGAAATATTGCCTTGACAGATTTTTGTCTTCTTCACATTTTGGTATGTTGTGGTAAAAGAGAGTGCCTACAGAATCTAGAGCGTTCTTTCTAGAAGAGAAGAGGAAATCTCTGATGATGATGCTGCAGGCTACCATGGTCTCGGCATTGTATTCACACAGGAAGGTGAAGGTCGTTGTGCACCCTCCACTACTCGGTGGTTCTGACGATGGGGGACTTTGGGCTAAGCTCTAAAGACAGAGGAACAAGACTGGACACACGTTCATATTCTGGTTCAGAAGCCACAGTATTTGCGACCTGTCATCCATTTTGGTTGAAAGACAAATGTTATATTTAGCCTATTCAAAATTTAGAGTTAGTTGCCAATTTATTTTACATTAAACAAACATATCTTTTTATCCTATAAATAATTATTGATTCTGAAAGAATCAGTTTGCAATGACAAGGAGCCCACATTACAAATGGCAGCTGTCACCTGCACAGTCCGCCCCTTTGGAAGGTTCAGGCTTCACCTGCCTCTGTCTGACTCTGGCATTTCTGCAGTTTGCTAGGACCACGTAAGTACTTGGGCTGGAGATATGTAGCCATGTTGACAAAAATGTGACCAAGTAAGTAACTGCAGTGTTTGAGAACAGTTACAATAGATGGATTTATACGAGGTTAAGAGAATATGATATGCGTTGGAGTATTTCTGGAAATTTTTTATTAATGTCTTTTGTTATATTACATTCATTTATGAAATTGATTTGCTGGTCATCTAACGATGCCCCAAGAACAAAGACTTACAGTAAACCATGAACTTGGTCAAGGATGATTTCAGCACTTGCCAAGCTGTGTTATGAGTCTACAATTCAACTCACCTTCTCCTGGGTACTGACCGTACATCACACACTCATTCACAAGCAGGTTTAGTGGGTTAGCATGGAAAGTGCCTTCAGTGTCACTCTCCTCTTAACACACGTGTCTACCTGATTCTCACAGCTATGGACTTGTTCAGTCAGGGGTGCTCTTTAAGTAATAGCAACAATTTTGGCTGTTGCTACCACCTAGATGTCTACAAAATTTTGATGGGAAAACCTTCAAGTCTAAAATACCAATACTACAGAAAATAATGCAGCTTTACTTTGACAAGTGGATATTTGAAAGCACATGTCCTTCAAATTATGTCGTACAGGCTCAAACATTCATGTTACTTTTGAGGTAAGTGCTCACTGACAGTTTGGAAAGCAAAGTGAACAGGGAAAGAGGAGGGGGAACAGTGGGGATCATTAGAGATTGCTTACATCTCTAGGGTGCTGTGGGTCACCTTAAGTAGGAGATGCCCAAGGCATCTTGGTACTGGGAGAGGAGAGTCTGGGGAGATGGCGCATGCAGTTTACCATGAAATATCACTTGAGTTTAGATTGAATTGAGCTTATTCAGTCAGTGAAAGTGATCATTTCCATAAGTTAGAGAAATAAAATTACAAAGTGCTTGTCACCAAGGCCCATGTATTATTGTGTTTTCAAAAAAAAAAACAAGCAGTCACCAGTGAGACTTTAATCTCAGAAGCGTTATTTAAATGAACTGATTTTCGTAACTACTAAATATAATATTGAGGCTCCTCTGCATAAAGTATAAAAGACCCAAGGAATAAAAGAATTTTCTTATTTTGCTCTGACATTAGGTGGATTAATGTAAGGAAAATAAAATGAATATTGGAGGTAATGAATTGTATAGTTTACATTTATTTCTATTAAAGTGAAAAGCATTGGCTGGGAAGCCTGTGTGCCCTAGATTGATCACACTTGTAAAAAATCATTATATTATTATTTGATATTCAGTTTCACTATGCCCAATTGAAAAAGGCAGTCTTTTTACAGGCAATAGATGTACTTTCTGTTTCTATTCTATTTGTGATTCATCTCCTCTGTTTATACAATCATTAAAAAAAAATCATAGTCAAGGAAGGAACAGTGCTTAATTTCCTGCATAGGCAGTGGTTAATGTCAAAAGTGAATAGCTTTTCAGGAATCAGCTCTGGACTTGAATATAACAACTCTATTGATTTATTAGTAACTTTGGGAAAAAATGGTATATTCCCTGCTGATTTCAATTATGCAAGATACTTAATTAGCAGAGTTGAGAGCAGTTAAAATGCTAAGGCTTTCTAGGAAATCCAGGAGGAAGGTGAAAATTAACTGTAGATTTTCAGTGCTCAGAAAAATTAAAGAAAAATTAAAGAAATTAAAGAAAGTGGCTTCAGTGTCACTCTCCTCTTAGCACACGTGTCAACCTGATTCTCACAGCTATGTTACAACTTTACTGGCTGTAACATCCCAAAATAATGGTGGATAGATAGACAAGATTTTTCAGTGAGACGGAAGAAAGAGAGAGAATGAATGTGTGGTGCTCCAGCTTAGATTTTAAACCCTTCCAAACAAAACAAAACAACAAAGTCTAGGGCAAGAGCTTATGTCCTGACATCTTGTATAACTTGAAAACAGGCCTTGGGGTACAGTTTGTTTGAGCAAATTTGTGTGTCCCTACTATCAACACAGACAAAGAAGCGGGAAATGCAGCTACTCCAGGCAAATGGAGAAGCTTCACTGTGTCATCCCTGTCACAGAGGCACCCACCATGAGCTGTGAACCTAAGACCCCCTTGTAGAATGGTTCCAAACAGAATCGAGAGTTCCAGGACTTTGCGCTCTAATAATGACCAGTCATTGGGTCATAACTGTCCCTAGAAAAGCAGTATAGCCTTGAATGATGCCGCTCCTTCAGACAAAAGCAATTCTCAGAAAGCTGGTAACAAGCAACGTTTCTTCCATGAGAAGCTGGGAGGGGCAGGCACCACGGCATCCTCAGCAGCTGGCACAGTGGGGGCTATTTTGGAAAATAACTTCAAAGAAAGAGATGGTTGGGGATTGGGAACAATGTTTAAGGAGACACCAGGCTGGTCTGTGCACTGCAGAGTGTGCAGAAACATCCATGTGGGGCAGCGGAGTGGGACTGACGCTGACGGCTTCATTTCCTGGGCAAGAGGACTGTTAGGGGTTGTTAACTCCATCCTTCAAATTTGTGCTTGTTCTAGAACTGCCAAGCAGGGCTGCCAGCTAATAGCAGTGGAACCAGTGTGGCCAAAGTAGGGAGATCCCCAGTATAACTGAAGGGAAGCGCTCGCAGGCTGTACTGGCTGGCGGCTGGTGGTTGGCTGCTGACTGCCAGCACAAGAACCTGAGCAAAGCAGGGAACTGAGATGGTTTAGATGCAGAGTGAATCATGGCAACATTGCCCCTTCATGCTGCATAACTGCCTAAGACTGTTAATCTTTCTTGCTTCTTTGGCAAACTCATAACTTGGAATCAATATCTATTGGTTTTATGTCCAGCTACATTTTGCCACCCATTTAGCCACCAGGAATAATTCGTCATATTTGAGCAAGAAGACTGAAGCTCTCTGGAACTAGAGCTGATTGGTTTCTCACCTCACTGTAATTCCTGCCTAGTCCCTATGGCAACCAGCCAACACGGCGCTGGCAGTCGTGTGTTGTGCTGGGCCAGTATGGTGCCAAGCCAATATGGTGCAGGCCACTAGAGGTCAAAGCCAATATGGCGCTGGCCTCTAGAGGTCATATGCTAAGGGCCACCCTTCTTCCTCTCAGTCAAATTGCGAGTTCCTACTTCCCTTTTTTATTTCCTGTTTCCTTTTCCCACACTCCTGCCCAATCCTGGTCCACCATGTCAGGCAGTCTGCCTCCTAATCCCCGCCTCCTGCCAGGGCCTATTTAGCCCTTGATCCCAAGAACTTGGAAGTCCCACAGCTCTTTTCTCTTCCCTACTGTGGTCTTCTTCGCACCCACAATGAAGGCATTTTATATTCTGCTTTACTTCTCTCTGCATTGGCAAAACCTATCAGTAACCTAACAACCTGAACTACTTTTTCCTTTAAATCTGAGATGGGTCCATGAACAACAGAACAGCCAATTGGAATTTGAAGCAGCGGTTTTTAATAGTTGAGCTCAATGACCCTCACTCACACCTCTGTTTCAAGGCTGGGAAGTGAGAGCCCCAAGCCCATTGTACGCAGAGCTTTATAAAGACAAAAACCACAATGAATACAGGGGTGTAGCGGGTACGTTATACTTGGGTAACTGTCCTGTTTCTGGCAGGGACAGGCAATGCTCTTTGAGTTCTTTCCAAGAAAGAGCGAGGAACCTTTAAACAGTAATTTTGTTACTGTACATGGACTTTAGCTGTTTGAGGTGAATCAGGGGTCAAGCATGGGGTCAGTCTAGCAAGCAGCTGGGTACTTGGGCCATTACCAAATCCAAAGCAATATAATATTGAATATGATGCTCTTCATAATGAAGACCATGACATTGTGCCTCCCTTATTTATTCAGCATCTTTGGGGAAGTATGGAGCAAATATGTAAATGTTTTAAGTCACTACATTTTATAGGGTTTGAGAAATGGATGGCACATTACAGAGCATCTAATGAAGTTAGGTTATTGACAATTGAATAAACTGAGATCAAGGAAATAAATCTCTTTGTCACTGGAATGCATAGAGTGAGGGGACAGGGAGCAGAACATAGGTTTCCTGAGTGCAGTTCACCATTCTTCCCACCTGAGACCTCATTTCCTCCTGTGCTACACTTCCCTCTGCTTTATGCACATTACCTCCTGCCTAGGCCTTCACAGAATATAACAGATCAGTCATGCAAGATGTTATTTTAATTGCAAGAAGGTGAACTGAGCACACACCAGTTTCTTTTTGGTGCCAGCAGCTGAGTTAGATAGAAATATCATAGGCAGTCAGACAGGGCCAGGCCTTCTAAGGAGCCAGTATGGAAGACAAGATACCTTTTTGCAAATGGAGAGGTGGTACTTGCTGTGGGCCAGATCTCAAAACAAAAGATTAAACAAATGCACCCACATACCTCCCTAGGGATGGATCTCAGGGATTGATATTTTATGTAGTTATCCATCACCTTAAAGAGTCCCTGACCCAGTTCCTTACAGGAAAAGCCCCTGTTCTGTATTCATACCTTCTTGCTATGTGACTCTTTCCCCATTTGATCCCAATTTAATCAATTTTACCTAAATAATTCTTATTGGCTGACCATAGTTTTGTCCCACCTCATGCCCACCTTGTGATTTCCAATTTTTCTCCCAACTTGGACCCACCTCAACTCACTGTTTTGCTCTATAAAAGTCCCTAGAAAAGACAGAGTCTTAGGCAACCCACTGGGGCCACTTCTGTCTCTCTCTTGGACAGAAGCTTTCTTTCCCTTAATAAATATATTGTTTTTAACCTCTGTTGTTCTTAAAATTCATTCTTCAATTTTAGAGAACGTGAACTCATCCCAGATACCCTTCAGGTTGGGAGATTTTCTCCCCTATATCACTTTCTCTAGACTAAGTAATAAAATATATATAGAATTTCAATTAAAAGCACAAGCATCAAATCTTTAGGTGTTTCTGAACTATGCACAAACTCTGAAAGACTGATGTAGAATGAGTAGGATCAAAGAGGATGTCACCAGCAGAGAAGGTCTATGAGGACATTCACAGGTGAGAAAATGTCACCAGAACAAAGGCAAGCCTGGGGTTGTAGGGCAGAGAGAAAGGGAAGCTAACAGACTGGAAGACAGAAACAACCACGAAGACACTTAGCCATCTAACCTTTGACAAAGGGGCCAAACACGCTCAGTGGAAGAAACATAGCCTCTAGTAAATGGTGCTGGAAAAATTGGCTTGCCACCAGCCAAAGACTGAAAACAGGCCCAAGTCTATCACCACACACCAAACTCAAGTCAAAATGGATCACAGAACTGAGTATTAAACCAGAAACACTAAATCTATTGGAAGAGAAAGTAGGTTAAAACCTTGAAGATAGAGGAGTAGGCAGAGTTCATGAAAAAAAAACCAAACTGCATGGGAAATACTTCAAAGAATCAACAACTGGGATCTCATCCTACTGAAACGTTTCTGCACATCTAAAGAAATCACCAGCAAAGTAAAAAGAAAGCCCACAAACTGGGAAAAAGTTTTAGCTGACCATCCCTTGGACAAAGGTCTTCTATCTAGAACATATAAAGAATTTAAAAACATCAGCACCCCGAAATTCAAAGACCCAATCCAAAACTGGGCAGCTGAGATGAATACACACTTCTCAGATAAAGGAATGCAAGTGGCAAAAGATACATGAAAAAATATTCAACATCATTCAAGAAACGCAAATTAAAACAACATTGAGAAAAAAAAAACAACATTGAGATTTCATCTCACCCCAGTAATAATGGCTATCATTAAGAAATCAACCAATAACAAATGCTGGTGAGGCTGTGGAGAAATAGGAACTCCTCCCCTGCTAGTGGGAATGCAGGTTGGTGAAACCACTCTGGAAATCAGTTTGGAGATTCCTCAGCAAACTAGGTCTGGAGGTCCCATTCAACCCAGCCATTCCCCTTCTGGGTATATGCCCAGAAGATCTGAAAACATCATATCACAGCAATATATGTGCACGCATGTTTATAGCAGCGCAATTTGTAATTGCTTAATTGTGGAAGCAACCTAAATGTCCATCCACTGAGGAATGGATAAAAAAATTGTGGTACCTCTATATAATGGAATATTACTCAGCTATAAAAAAGATAAACTCAAGGCTTTTATAGTAAATGGTCACAACTAAAGACTATACTCATAAGTGAAATAAATAAGACCTCTATGTGTAAGCAATGTATTGTCTCACTAGTGTAAGAACCTGAAAGAGTGTATAAAAATTAGGAGTTAGGACAGACATTGGGAACTGAAAGGAACATGCTCAAAAGTAAAGAGCAACTGGGGTGAGTGAAAAAAGAAAGGAAAGAAAGGGAAATTATGTATGGTGTATACACAGGATAGTTAACATTGTTGAACTACTAACTTCTACGCCTTTACTAAAAGGAACCGTTAATGATTAATTATTTGATCAATCTTGCATGTCTGTATTTGTTTTCCTGAGCAACCACTTTGAAGATATCAATACATAATACAACAACCATTGTTAACTTCCTACCACTTTGTCTGTAGCTCTGTATTGTTTTTATTGTTCTTACGCTATTTTGTAAATGGATGTCTGTCTGTTAATGTTTTTCTCCTATTTTTAAAATAAATAAAAAATGATTGCAGTAAAGGATGCCTCATCATCAACCTCCCTCAGAACGCTCCCCTCACTTTGAACACCTCCCATCATTCTTGCCTCTTTCTTAAGAAGTTCGGGAAGTCCTTTCTCACAGTTGTCTTCACAAGGTGGGATCAAAAATATGCAGAAGGCTCCTGCTGAGTGTCTTCCAACAAATACCCAGGCTTGTAAAAATAGTCTTGAGTGTCTCCACCCGCCTTTCCACTGGGTCTGATGTGGGCTGACGTCTGGTTCTTCCCTAAAGTCAAAAGACCATGAAAAGTGAGCACTTTGAGTCTATTTAGACTCAGCAGCACAGCTAAAGATGCTCAGGGAGAAGACTTCCGGAAAGTGGCAGGATGAGTGCAATAAACGTATTTGAAGTGAGGGGGACCAGTTTGAGGGGTATTCATGAGAATGTGTCTTTTACTACAACATTTTAAGAAGAACCTAAACATGCACATATTTTTCTCTCATACTTTGTATATTACCTTTGTGTCCCAGAAAATGATATGTCAAGGATTAAGTGAAAATGTCCCTGGAACGATGGTTTCTGGGATGTCATAAAAAGAAAAACAAACAGAAGGTGGAATTATTCTCAGTTCAGCCTCCTTCAGGGTTACCCCAAATGAAATTCTGCTGAGCCTGCCCTCATAATCAAAATTACAAAACTACACAACAAACTGTGACACAGCAAGACACTGCGCTGCGATTGAAATTATATGCTAGAGAACACAAAAATAAAACGATGCTTAAAATCTTCAGTCAGTGGACATAATAAAATGTTAGCAAGAAATAAAGTATCAAGCCAGAGATAAAGTCTCTACTGAAAAACAGTAGAATTGGAGCATTAGAAGTGAAAAAGTAGCCAATGAAATTACAAAGTTAGGAGATAGTTCAGACAGCAGGGATTTTATATAGCTTGGAGAGAATTAGTAAACCAGAAAAGAAATTTTAAAGTACTGAAAATACAGCACTAAGAGATGAGCCAGTGGAAAAATACATCAGAGAAGTTAAGAGATACAGAAAGCAAGGAAAAATGGTCTACTAGACAGCCACCATTATTCCAGAAAGGAAAGAAGAGAGGAAATAGAGAAGAGGGAATAGCTCAGGAAGGCATGGCTGAGAAATTTAAAATATTGAAGGAAGATATGCAGACTCATGTTCAAGAGGCACAGAGACCACCCTAAAATGATATACTTTTAAAAACCCAAATAATTATAGTTAAACTGCGGAAAGAGCAAAGACAAAGGCCTTAAAAATAGATGAAGGACAAATACAACTGCTACAAAGATATGATTATTAGACCAAAGCTAACTTCCTGAAAAGAAAATAGAACCTAGAAACAAGTGTAATACCCTCTACATTGGCCTTATGAAAAAGAGGGAAAATAATGCAAATCTAAAGTTATTTTGGGAGGTTAATTTCATTACAAATAAGGACAAAATACAGAAATTTCCAAACAAGCAAAAACTGAGGGCACTCACAACCACCCGGTCCTCCCTGAGAGAAGCTTTGAAGGAACTTGAGAAAAATAACCAAATATCTACATACAACACAAGGCCTAGGGCACAAAAAGATACCTTTTAAAAACTAACAAATGAGTAAAAAAGACAGTAACAGTGCTTATTTTAGGGGAGGGTTAAAATACAACTAAAAATCTGACAACAATGTTACATAGGTTGTGATAGAATGGTGGATGCAAAGTGTCCTAAGGTCCTTGTCTGAGGTGCAAAAGTACATGACGGGTGCAGTGTCTGTTTGTATTTTATTTCCATCCCGTTCACTCTGTGATTCTCTGTCCATCTTTTGCTGTGCACCAGGAATTCTAGCCCTGAGCCTGCTTCATGGCTCGTGCCCTTCAGATTTCAGTTGGTGTGCTCACGGGAGGCCCAGCAGGAGAAAAGAGAATGAAAGGTGTTTGTTCCTCTGGCTGCTTCCCAGCTGGCTTAGCCTGGGTAGACTCTCTTCCTTTTCTGAAGGCAGCGTTGCCTGGAAGCTTTTAATGGTCTCAGCTACAGCTACAGTTACAGTTGCTGCTACCCTTTATGGATTAAGAAACTACTTTCCACACTTAGCCCCTTCAAATCTAAGTATAATAATGACCAAGTATTGTTCCCACAAAACCTTGATGATTCTGACTGTACTTCAGTAAAAATGCCTGTATTAAAATGTACTCATGTAAACCATTTCCTACCAGCCTTCCAATTTCTATAACATGCTCACATTCCAAAGAAAACCACTGAGTAAATAACAAGTCTGTGGATAAATTCTGAGACAGCAGAGATTGAGGAATGAGATTTTAAACACTCAAAGAAGAAGGAAGAAGAAAAAGAGGGCAGGAAAAGCTGGAAATATAGAAAGAAAATCTAAATATACTAATAATTGCAAAAATATAAAATAGACTAACCTGAACAGTGGGAAGATACAGAATGTCACATTGGATATAAAAACAAATTCAACTATTAATATATGTTTATATGGCATACATCTAAACATAAGTTCATAAAAATAAAGTAAATAATTACAAATAGAAAGCTAGCATTATTATATTAATTGAAAAGCAAGCCAGGCTTTTAGTTTACCTTACATACAAATAAGTAAATGATCAATTACACAGAATCTTAAAGCTATTCTAAAAGTAAATTTAGATACTATCTCAAAAGACATAAAAGTGAAGATGGGCAGAAAAGAGCTGCAAGAAAAACTGACAAATTCAACAAGCTATTTATAGTAACTGATACAGCAAACAAGAAAAAAATTAGCAATCATAGAGGAGATGTGAATAACACAATAAGCTTAATATGATTGGAATATTCTCCTAAAAACATTATTTTTGGCAAACACAGTCTATTTGTAAAAATTAACTATATACAGGTGTTAGGCAGGTAGCTAGATTTAATAAGCCTGAGAGAGAAAAGGCAGGAGAGAGGGTCCAAAGTACAGTGTGTCATCAGTTATGCAATGAAACAAAGACTTTAATGTATAATACATTTATAAGTATTTGCTGAGTTGCTGATCTGAAGTGATCCCTCAGAGTACAATGACATTTTACAATTATATAGTATGCATATTCCTTCTGGTATCTAGTTATAGAACAAGGCACATAGCATTTGTGGTTGCTGTGACCTATAGTTATGGACCCTGGAATTGTGTCAGTATGAAGTATATATGCCATTACCTTTGGAACAAATGAACAGGCAGACACATAAATATCCTCTACCTAAGTTGTGTTTTCAAAATAGAACCTTAGGAGGTTGAGCAAATATTTGCTGCTTGTGCTCACAGCTGCAGCTGAATGGATCTGGTCTTGGCCAGAAGGTGTAGGCCCACTAAGACCATCTACTAAAGCACCCCACCAAAAAGCTACTGCTGACTTACTGGGATAAATCAACATGGACCAGAACTCTGTCTCCACAGATTGTCTACCAGTCACAGCAGAGACAAACCTGGAAGTGGATATTTTTCTCCCCCCCCCTTGTTTTTGTTGTAGTGGTGGTCTCAATTCACCAACCAACAGACACAGATTGGCAGAATGGATCAAGAAGCAAGATCCAACAATATCCAACATACAAGAAACACATTTAATTCAAAAACAAATTCATGGACTAAAATTCAAAGGAAGGAAAACAATCTCCAATGTGAGAGGAACCCAGGAAAAAGCTGGGGTAGCTATTTTTTCTATTTGTAGACAAAGTGAGTTTCAAGCCAAGACTGATTAAGAGAGATAAAGAAGGTCACTACATCCTTGTAAAGGGAAAACTCCAAGAGGAAGAGACAACAATGATAAATATATATGCAACAAATACCAGTGCACCCAACTACATAAAACAAATATTAATGAGCATGAAAATATCAAATAACCACTAAAGAATTATATTAGGGGACCTCAATACCCCACTGTCATCAAAAGACAGATGAACTAGACAAAAATTCAAGAATGAAATATTAGCAATGATCCAAACTTTTGAACAAATGGACTTAGTATATGTCTATAGTGTTCCACTCAACAATATCAGAATACACATTCTTCTCAGCTGCACATGGGACATTCTCCAAAATAGACCACATACTGGCTCGTAGAACATGCTTAACTAATGAAAAGAAATTGAAATTATCCCATGCATATTATCAGACAATAGTGCAATGAAATTAGAAATCAATGGCAAAAGAAGCTACAAGAACTTCATAGACACATGGTAATTAAATAGCACACTACTGAACAACTGGTGGGTCACAGATGAAATTAAAGAAGAAATTATATGGTTTCTATAGTTAAATGATAATGACAATAGAACATACCAGGACTTATGGGACAGAAGAAGACCTAAGAGGGAAATATATAGCAGTGAATACCCATATCAGGAAAACAGAGCAAGCACTTAATGGTGAACCTCAAACTTCTAGAAAAAGAAGAGCAAGCTAAACAAAAAGCTCATGTGAGGTAGGAAATTATAAAGATCAGAGCAGAAATTAAGACACAGGAGACTAAGAAAATAATATGAAGAATAAATTAATTGGAGAGTTGGTTCTTTGAAAGCCTGAATAAAATCAACAAACCCTTATCCAGCATTATCAAAGACAGGAAAGAAAAGACTTAAATACATGTAACTAGGAATAAAAAAGGTCAAATCACAATGGAACCTGCAGAAATCCAGAAGATTATTTATACCTACTTTGAGGTCTTGTATTTTAATAAGATGAAAAATGCAGAACAACTGTACAGATTCCTAGACACCTATGAATTACCAAAGATGAGTCAAGAAGATATAAAAATCTTAAATAAACCAATATGAATCAATGAAATCAAAGATGTAATTAAAAACCTACCAACATAGAAAACTGAAGCCTTGATGGATTCACTGCTAAATTTTACAAGAAATTTAGAGAAGATTTAACACCACTAATTCTCAAGCCCTTTAATAAAATTAAAAAGGAAGAAACACTTCCAAATTCATTTCTGGAGCAAGCATTACCTTGTTACCAAAACCAGATAAGGACCCAATTGAGAAAGAGAATTATAAGCCAATCTCCCTGGAACATAATGCAAAAGTCCTCAATAAGATACTGGGAAACAGAGTGCAGCAAATCATCAAGAAAAGTACATACCATGACCAAATGTGATTTATCCCAGGGATGCAGGGATGATTCAAACGTACATAAATTAGTAAATGTAATACACTGTATTAACAGAACCAAGGGCAAGAATCACATGATCATCTTAATTAGTACAGAAAAAGATTTTGACAAAGTCCAGCACCCATTCATGAAAAAAACCCCAGAAAAATTGGAATAGATGGTCTTTATTTCAATCTTATAAAAGCCATCTATGACAAACCAACAGTCAACATCATAGTAAGAGGACAAAAACTGAAGTCTTTCTAAAATCAGGAACAAGACAAGGATGTCCACGTCTGCACTCTAATTCAACATAGACCTGGAAACTGTAGCCAGGGCAATTAGACAAGAGAAAGACATAAAAGTAACAGTGATAGGAAAGGAAGAAGGTAAATTGTCATTATTTGCAGATGACATGATACTCTGCATAGAAGATCCACTGGAAATCTGCTAGATTTAATAAACAAATTTGGTAGCATAGCTTGACACAAAGTCAACATTCAAAAATCAATAGGCTGAGACTTCCGGGAAGATGGCGACCAGGTGAGCAGCAGAGGGAATCTTTCCCAGAGACCGATCCTTTGCGCGGCTGCCCGGTCTGTGGATGCAAAATTCCAGCTGATCGGGCTGCTCTCCGCGGCCTGAGCATTAAAGGGCCGGCGGACAAGCTGCGCGGTGAGAAGTGGGCGGATCCTGAGAACTGGGCGCCCGAGGGATCGGTGCTGCGCTTGGGCTGCAGCTCGGTTCAAATCGCGTGCGGCTAAGAGAGCGAGTGCGGAGGGAATAACGGCTTCAGCTCCTGAGCCCGACCGGCTCAGAGGCGGCTGTAACCAGGATTTGTTGGAGGCAACGGAGCAGAGGAAACTCAGAGAACACGCTACTGGGACAGACTGCGCCAATCTGGGCAGCGGACCAGGATCCAAATCAGAGCGCCACCCCCGCAGCCGGCACTGCGTGAACTGGAGCAACAGCGATTGGCGGGATTTCTAAGTAGGGAGAAAGCTCCATCCAGAGAGATACATCTGAACGGCATTCCTGTCTGCACTATCAAAGGGTGAGTTAAGTGGGTGCTCTAACCGGTTTTTCCTGAATTGGGAAGAAGCTCAGCCCAGCAAGTGACATCAAAGCAGCTTTAAGGACTGTGGGATCTCCCAGGTGGGAAGAGATGGCTAGGCACCCTAACCGGATTTGTGAGGGGGTAAGGAGCTCCACCCAGGGAGGAACACCGGAGTGGCCAGTCTGGAAGACTCCTAGGGCGGCGAGCTGTTTATTTGCCACGGCCAGGTCTTGGGGTAGGGAGTAGAAGTGGAAATCTCAGCAGACAGCTTAAGGGACATTCTCCCAAAGAGAAGGAATCATTGGAGCAGCCTCTACAGCAGACGTTTGCCTGCTGAACTGCCTGTGGAATTTATAGCTCCACATTTTCAATCTGATACACGAAAATGGGAAAACAGAGGAACAAAACACAGTCTCAAAACTCAAGCCCACCCAGAACAAGTTTTGAATGTGAAGATACAGGGGAACCAGGAAGCCTCATAACTTCAAGTTATGAAACTATTGCATTCGAAATGAAACAACTCCAACAGGCCATGAAAGAGCTTAAAGCAGAAATGACCCACATACCTGCAATGATTTCTCAGACAAAAAACGAGCTGAAAACAATGATGGAAGAAATGTTCCATTCACACAGACAAGAAATAGACAAAATACTAGAAGAAAATAGGAAACAAATGGAAACGTTACAAGAGCAATTTAGGAATGAATTACCAAGAATGAAACAGGTCCAAAGAGAATGCCAGGATTTGAAAACTAACGCTGAAAGCA